>CAKNXH010063834.1:0-28771 GCA_932178445.1 Andricus quercusramuli
AAAAAAAACAAGATTTTTCTTAAATAAGATCCCCAAGAGTGACTACAATCTGACGAGCTTTCACATTATCAGAACCAGGGTTGATCCTCGGTTTGGGAAAAGCAGGAAGAGGTTCATATCTTTTGAGCTGATTAGTGCTAACTTTGTTTAAAAAGGGCTGGGCCGGCAGCAGCTTAATGCATTTAGCAATAATTTAATTGAGCTCAACTCCAACTTAGACGGGGCCTCGAGAAAGAGAGCCTCTCTCTAATTAAATCAGAACCCTGGAAACGAGGAGCACTTACTGAATTTAGCAGGGAAGCAAACTGAGGAAGATTGCGCTCCCATCAGACCGGCGAGAGCGCTCGACTGTAGATCTCCTCCAGGGTTGATCTCCTCGGATCCGCCAGTTTCCACGATCGCCCCCGAAGACACCAGAGGATCCCTTGGAGTGCCAATCAGGTACATCTGCCTCTCGGCTCCATTCTCGTCATCCGCCTTCAGCTCCATTGTCCCGAAAATTTTCAAAATTTCCCTCCCCCTGACTCGACCATTTAGCCCCGCGAGTCCAGGGGCAAACCGGAAATCTAGGGGATTTGGATTTTTTTCTTAATCGCGGGAGATTTATGATACGAATCGCAAGCGGGTTGACAACTACCTTGGACTCGGCAACTCGGCCGCTTCTTTCCTCTCTTTTCTTTTTTTTCCTTACACCTGTGAGAGGTAGACAGAGTAGGGGATCGCGTATTCGAGAGGGGTAGTGAAGCCACAAAAATGTATTGCTTGTACACCACGAATCAATAATACAAGAGCCAACGTTGGAAAAAAGATATATCTGAATTCTCTCTTGTTGGGCTTTAGAAGAAAGCGGAAACTTCAGAAAGTCGGAATTCCAATGGCCTTTAATGGCCTTTTTTAAACATTTTCCCGGGCTTCCTGCTTCTTCGCCGAGGCGAGCGAGGCGATCTTCTTACTGGTCTCATTGGAGAAGATGTGGATTTTAATTTTTTTTAGGGGTCATCCATAAATTACATTATCAATTTTGAGATATTTTTACCCCCCTCCCCCACCCTTGCTGACAACCGTAGATTTTTCTTCAGCCCCCCACCCTGAAAGTAAAAAAGCCTTTGGCTATACACTAGGCGTGTCCAAATTTTTTTTCTTCAAATTTTGATGAATAACGCCCTGAAATTTGTGAGAGTCTACACAATGATAAATCAATTTTTTTTTTAAATTAAACAAAATTATATTTAGAGGTGGCGCAATTCCCAAGAAGTTTAAAACGTATTCCCCACAAGAAAAAAAGACGTTTTTGTGAATTTAATTCAGAATCCTGAATATTAGCTGAATCGAGTTGAAACTTAACATTCCTCTTCACAATTAGTGGAAAATTCATGTAATTTATTGAAAATTCGTCGTATTTTTCAGTTCAATTCAACCAGTGGAAAATTAGTTTTTTTTTCTTGCTGAAAATTAATTTTTTGAACTGAAAATGTAACAATTCCACTCTTGGTTAAAAATTTATATTATTCAGTTGATAATCCAACTATTTGGTTTAAAAAATTGTTTAAATTTTTTTTTTATTCAGCTCTTTTGAATAAAAATTACACTCATGGTTAAAATTCATCTTTGTAGGTTTAAAATTCAACTATTTTGTTGAGTTATCTTTTTCATTCAAAAATTTAACTGTTTTGTTGAAAATTCGGTCTTTTTTACTAAAAATTCATACATGAAATAAGAAATATTAAATCTTGCGTTAAGAATTCATCATTTTTGTTTGAGAACTGAAGTATACTTGGTTCAAAATTTAATTACTTTTTTGAAAATTTAACTACTTTTTTAAAGTCTTCCTCGTGGTCAAAAATTCTACTCACTATGGAACAACTCATTAGAAATTTGAAAAAAAAGTACAATAAACGTGAAAATTGTCTATAAACAACGGATTCGTTACTTTCACGTTACTACGCATTATTGCGCGTTATTACGCGTTATTGTGCGTTGTTATGAATTATTACGTGTCATCCATAAACTATGTTACCAATTTTGAGATATCTTTACCCCTCACCCTCGTTGACAACCGCAGTTCTTTCTTAAGCCCCCCCCCCCCCCAGCGGTAAAGAAGCCGTGGGTTATACACTAGGGGTGTCCAAAAATTTTTTCTTCAAATTTTAGTGAATAAGGTCCAGAAATTTGTTCGAATCTACACAAAAATAAATCCATTTTTTTTGTTTGAAAAAAATGATATTTAGAGGTGAACATGAATTTTACACACAAACAAATTTGAATTTTCTACCTGAAAAATTAATTTTTAACACAAAAGGAAACTAATTTTCAACTGGTTAAATTGAACTGAAAAACACGAATTGTTAACAAAATAGTTGAATTTTCGAAAAAAATCAGTTTTTAACCAAAAATGGAATAGTTAGATTTTTAGTTTAAAAAATTATTTTTCAATTCAAAACATTTCTACTAGTTAAAATTAACAAAAAGAAGAATTTTTAACAAAGTAGTTTAATCTACAGCTAACAAGATCAATTTTCAAGGAAGAAGATTAATTTTCTACGGGAAAGGACGAATTTTCAACAAAATACATGAATTTTTAAACCAACACTATTTTTCTAATAAATAGTTTAATTTTGAACCATATAGTTAAATTTTCTACCAAAATAGTTGAATTTTCACCAAAATGATGAATTTTCAAATAAAAAATATCAATTTTCAGTTGAAAATATAAATTTTTAACCAATGATGGAATAGTTATATTTCCAGGTAAAAAAACTAGTTACATTCCACTCTAAAGATGAATTTTCGAAAAAAGAGATAAATTTTCTACCCAAAAAGTCGAATTTTCAACAAAATACATGAATTTTACACAAAATACATGAATTTTACACAAAAAAGTTGAACTTTCTACCCGAAACCATGGATTTTCAACAAAAAAGTAAATCTTCTACCCAGAAGTTAATTTTTTAAATAAATTATTAATTTTTTAAAAAATAGTTGAATTTCCTACCACAATAGTTGCATTTTCAATTTAAAAATATAAGTTTTCAACAAAAATTGCAATAGTTACATTTTCAGTTTCTAAAATTGATTTTCAACCAAAAAATTAATCTTCTTTCAGTTAAATTGAACAAAAAAAGACATGTTTCTATCAAAATAGTTGAATCCATAGCCAGAAAGATGAATTTTCCAAAAAGAAGATTATTTTCCTACCCAAAAAGGCGAATTTTCAACAAAGTAGATGAATTTTCCACGTAGCAGTTGAATTGTTAAGCTGACACTATTAATTTTCAACTAAAAAGTGAATTTTCTACCAAGTAATTAATTTTTCAAATAATTAGTTTAATTTTCAACCATATAGTTGAATTTTTTAACAAAATAATTGATTTTTCACAAAAAAGATGAATTTTCAACCAAATAGTTGAATTTTCAAATAAAAAAGATGAATTTTCAACTAAAATTTTTTAGCTAAAAAACTAATTTGCAAAAAAAAAAATTAATTTCCAACAAAATGGTTATATTTTCAACCAAAAATAATATAGTTAAGGTAATTAATTTTTAAACAAACAATTTTTCAACAAAATCAGTAAAATTTCAACGAAATTCATCCATTTTCAACCAAATAGTTGAATTTATAACTAAAGAAGATAGATTTTTAACCCAAGAATCGAATAGTTTTATTTTCAGATGAAAAATTAATATTGAACAAAACGATTTTCAAATGAAAAGAATAATATTCTATCAAAAAAGACGAATTTTCAACAACATACATGTATTTTCATTCATATAATTAAATTTTTAAACAAATGTACGAACAAAAAAATTTTTTTTTTACCGAAAAAACGAATTTTCAATTAAAGAAACACATTTTTCAACCGAAAATCTTAGCATATTATTCTTGAATTTTGCAGTTTAAAAAATTAATTTTTAACAACATCAAACAAATTTTGAACTACATAGTTCAATTTTTAACCATAGAAATTGAGCTTTAACCAAAATAGATGAATATTCAAACAGGAAGAAGAATTTTTTTACCAAAAAAAAATGAATTTTCTACCACACAGTTGAATTTTCAACTTAAGAAAAATTAAATTTTCATTTAATAAATTTCGAACTGAAAAAAAGTTTCAAACAAATATTTGCATCCTCAACCAAATGAATTTATTTTTAAACAAAAATTTTGTTGCTAGACGGACAAATTTGCAGCTAAAAAAATTAATTTTAAAAAAACGAATTTTTAGGAAGATGGTTAAATTTTGAACCAAAAATGGTATACTTAAAAAAATTATTAAAAAAAAAAAAAAGAAATTTTTAACAAAATCGGTCAATTTTCAACCTGTTTTCGACGAGAAGAATGATATTCTACCAAAAAAGACGAATTTTCAACAAAATACATGAATTTTCAAATATTATTTAATTTTCAACTAAAAAAGATAAATTTTTAACCAAAAAAGGAATTATTTAGTTTTCTGTTAAAAAAAATAATGTGGAACCAAAAGAAAGTGAAATTTTTAACGAGACCAAAAATATTTTTCGACTAAAAAGATGAATTTTCATATAAAAAAAATACATTTTAAATGAAAATTTTAACATGTACTTCAATTTCCAATTTAAAAAAGGAATTTTTAACAACAAAAAAATGCAACAAAATAGTTATATTATCAAGCAAAGAAATGAATTTTTAATCAACGTAGATAATTTAAGAAACTAGCTGTGAATTCGATCTCGAGTGTTTCCAGTTTGTTTGTATTTATAATTATATGGTGCTCATTTCACGAGCACTTTGCTTCCCGTTAGCAAATGCATTTGCTTCCTCATAGAGGAAGCATTAGTTATTTTTTTCAATAATAAACAAACCAAAGTCTTCACTTGGCTCAATTTAAAAACAGAATTTTACAATAAATACAAAATTACAAAATAATAAAAAAAATGTTTCAAATACAAAGACAAAGCTGACGAATCAAATCTTGTATTCGAAATGATAATTTTTCGAGCTGGAAAAGGGGAAGGAAAAGTTCTGTCGCACCCTATCCCTTTCCCAGCTTTATGATTTCTTTACAAAAATTGTCAGAATTACTCTATAGTTTTTGCAAATGTGTCCCACTTGCACAGGAACCTGTACAGGATCCTCCCTAGGAAATTTCTGCCAGCAACATCCACGATAATACAGGAACCTGTACAGGAACATGCGCAAGTTCCCTCGCAGGATCCGCGGCAGGAACCGGTGTACCTGGAACCTGCGTACGTCCCTGTGCAGGAACCTGTGCACGAACTTCCAAAGGAACCTGTCAGGTTCCTGCACAGGTTCCTGTACAGGAATTTTCAGCTGGGTTCAAATAATTGAAATCTTGTAAAATCACCTCAAATTTGTTCAATTTTTTTGCAATAGCTCAACATCAGCGAAGAATTTGTGAAATCTTTCGTATTCGTCTGAAATATTTAAAATCGTTTGAAACCTTTTAAATATTTTGAAATCTTTGAAATCTGGATTTTGGATATTTAACCTGCAAATAATAAAAATTATTAGTTGAAAAGTTCAATGTTAATAAAGTTTCAGAATTAAAATGAGCCATGGTCATATAACGGATTTTTGAAGAGTTTCACGACTCGGTTTTTGAGTGTATACCTAATACAATGTTCTGAGTAATTGTCCGGATGTGTGTGTGTGCGCGCGCGTTTGTGTGTGTGTGAATGTGTGTTTGCGCGCGTGTGTGTGCGGGTGTGTGTGTGTGTGTGGATGTCACACTTTTTGTGAACACGATAACTTGAAAAAGGTTGCAGATAAATTTATAACATTTGGAGGGCTTATTTCCACCACTAATATCTTGAAACTGACAGAAGGATTTCTAAAAATATTCATTTAATTTTTTTAACAATGCGTAATATTTGGAAATACGGTTTTTTATAGTAAAACTTTTTTCACTAACATAATTCAAAATTGATGCGAAAACGGAAAAGTTTCCTTGATTCGAGGCAAATCGATTGATCTACATATAATCTTAATACACTTTATTGAAGATTAAGGAAATTATGCTCATTTATAATATTTGAGTCATCTGTTTAAAACTGAAAAGCTTTTTTCATCGACATAATTCAAAGTTGACGCATGAATAGCAAAGACTTTTTTTGATCATAAATGTTCAAGTAGAGTAATTCTGACCATTTTTGTAAAGAAATCATTAAGCTGGGAAAGGCAGCGACGGAACTTTTCCCTTCCCTTTTCCAGCTCGAAAAATTATCATTTCGAATACAAAATTTGATTTGTCTGATCCGTCTTTGTGGTTAAAACATTTTTTGTATTATTTTGTGATTTTGAATTTTTTGTAAATTTCTATTTTTAAATTGAGCAAAATGAAGACTTTGGTTAGTCTATTATTGAAAACATAACTAATGCTTCCTCTATGAGGAAGCAAATGCATTTGCTAACGGGAAGTAAAGTGCTCGCGAAATGAGCACCATATAATTATAAATACATGCAAAGTGGAAACACTCGAGATCGAATTCACAGCTAGTTTAATTAATACTGATTGAAATATTTTCTTTACAGGTATATTAATTTTTTTTCATGTCTCTGGTCTCTAGTTATTCCCTATAAATAATCTCTGATGAGGAGGTCTAAGGCCTCGAAAGATGTTGGTCCCCTTCTAGTATAAATAGGGCGGAGAAAGGAAAAAGTGAGAGATTGGTTTTTGGTTGACTTTTTCCCCTTTTTCTCCCTCTTTTTTCATTGTGTTATTCTTGTCTCTAATGAGCCGAAAAGTGAGGTAGTTTGGAATTTTATTTTTTAATTGCGAATCTTTTTCTTGCTCATTTTGCAAGAATTATTTATGATAAAATGAATTTCTTTTCAATCCTAATTAAAAACGTATTTCATTGATTGGGCCGTATTAAAGTTTATTTATTTTATTGCATATGCATTATTTACAATAGAAATTTCCAGAAACATACGAAATTAGAGAATTGAAATTATAAACTATAGAATTTGGATGTTTGGAAAGTGTCCAGGTTACAAATGAAAGAAATAGTAAGATTTTCAATTTAAATTAGAGATTTATAAGTATCTTTGCGGAATCTATTTTTTTTATTTGTGCACACATTGTCCAGACCACGTAGGGCCCACGTTGTTCATGTCGCATACGTACGTCATGTTACATGTACTCCTGGAGTTTCTAGCTCTATATAATAGACTTCTGTAGTTTGTGGTATTGTTATATATAGGCGATCCTTTGCACCTAACCCTATACAATCCATGAAAAGGCTCCAGTAGTTATTGCATTCGTAAGGTTCCCACTGATGTTCATAACTTTCAAACATTTCATTATAGTCCAATAGCTGGTGAAATTTTTTCCGGCTGATTTTTAAATGGCTGAAAAAATTATATAATATAGCCTCGGATGGGTACAATATCTAATCGAGTGACTGCCATCTCGAATCCGTTGCGTTTGTTGATAAAAAAATTGTTTATAGTGTTTTTATGCATAAAGAACCGACCAATCGCGTTATGCATGAAAATTTGTTAACATATAGTAAAAACATTGCTAAAAACGATTTTGAGTGACTGCCACCCGAAATCCGTTGTTAAATCGTGACTGCCAATCAAAAATCGCGAAAAATCTTATTGAAAATTCGGCTGATTTTAAAATGCACGAACAAAAAAAAAATAATTTAATTGAAGGCATAAGAAAAATATTCCCGAGTGACTAACATGTCAAAGCCGTTGTTTTCTACAGACTGCCAGCCCCCAAAGTCCGCGCCGCATCGTCCGGTCCGTGCTGCATCGCTCTGTTTGCGCTGTATTTTTCAAAAAGGTCAAGGTCATTCTTGAAGTAACATTCCACGAGGAATCCAGTGGTGAACTTGAATTTGACCTTGAGTTTGATCTTCAAGGTCATTTCAAGGTAAACTTTGTTTTTTTGTATGGGAACCCATATTTTTGACAACGGAAATCGAAAGAGCTGGAAATTTTACGTTTAAAAATGTATTAATGTCATGGGTCAAGGGTGACCTTGAACTCCAGCTGAAGGTTATTAGGCGCAGTTATTAGGCTCAGGCGTTTACGGAAACCGTCGAGATCATTATTGGAGGAACATTTAACTAGGATTCCAGTAGTGAACTCAAATTTGACCTTGAGCTTGACCTTCCAGGTGATGTTCAAGGTCGTCCTTGACCTATAACCTGAGTACATGTTTGGATGAAAAATTTCCCGCTCTTTAATTGCCGTTGTCAAAAGTTGGGTTTCCCAATTTAAAAAAACAAAGTTGGCGTTGAAATAACCTTGGAGGTTAAGCTCAAGGTCAAATTCAAGGTTACCACTGGATTCCTCGTTAAAAGTTACGGATAAAGTTCCGAATAGCTGAATTCTCCGATTTTTTTCAAACTCCGTGTACTTATGTATTTTGACTCGCTGATTACGAATATGATGGTGAAAATTTGCGACAAGGCGATTTTCATGTTGAAACCATAAAAAACCCATAAAAATCATGTTTTTCCGTTTATCTAAGCCAATACGCGAAATTTCGCAAAATCTTTAAACAAAAGTTATAAATCTCATCAAGATACACATTTTTTTCTGAAACATTTTTTTTACGAGTTATAGTTTTCGAGAAAATTAGTGATACATCTGCTGAAATGTAACAGATTTCAGTGCAATAAGCCCCAACATCATTTCTGTAACCAGTCACAGAGGGGCCTTTCCACTCCCCACGAGACCTTGGAAAGGGGTAGGGGTTTGACCAACATTATTTCTGTAGCCAGTCACAGGGGTGCCTTTCCGCCCCCCACGGGACGTTGGATGGGGGAAATGTTTTGGCCAACATTATTTCTGTGACAGATGACAGGGGTGCCATCTGCTCCCACGAGACGTTGGTTGCTCGTCGCCACTTGGGGCCTGTCGCCATGGTAATGAACAGTAAGGAAAGAGCTGACGGTTAGATGTATCACTAATTTCCGCAAAAAATATCATTCGTAGATAAAAATGTTTTGAACAAAAAATGTATAACTTGATGAGATCTACAACTTTTGTTTCGAGTATTTGGCGATATTGTGCGTGTTGGCTTAGATAAACGCAAAAGTCCATGATTTTCATGGGTTTTCCATGAAAATCGATGTATCACTAATTTTCTCGAAAATTATCACTCGCAGAAAAAAATATTTGCAACAAAAAATGTGTACCTCGATGAGATCTATATTTTTTGTTTGAACAATTTTGTTAAATTTTTCGTAATAGCTGAAATAAACGGAAAAAACCATGATTTTATGGTTTTGTTGTGGTTTCACCATGAAAATCACCTTGTCGCAAATTTTCACTATAATATTCGTAATCAGCGAGTCAAAATACATAAGTATACGGATTTTCAAGAAAATCGGAGAATTCAGGTATTCGGAACTGCACCCAAAGTTACTCCAAGAATGATCTCGACATTTTTCGTGAAAACCTGAGCCGCAGCAGTACAGGTTGGACCCGCCCCATACCTGAGTCAAGCCTAATAACCTTCAGCTGGAGTTCAAGGTCACCTTTGACCCATGACCTAAGTACATTTTTCAACGTAAAATTTCCCGCTCTTTCGATTGCCGTTGTCAAAAATATGGGTTCCCATTTAAAAAAACAAAGTTGACCTTGAAATGACCTTGAAGATCAAACTCAAGGTCAAATTCAAGTTCACCACTGGATTCCTCGTTGAAAGTTACGTCAAGAATGACCTTGACCTTTTTGAGAAATACAGCGCAAACAGAGCGATGCAGCACGGGCCGGACGATGCGGCGCGGACTTTGGGGGCTGGCAGTCAGTAGAAAACAACGGCTTTGACATGGCAGTCACTCGGGAATATTTTTCTCATGCCTTCAATTAAATTATTTTTTTTTGTTCGTGCATTTTAAAATCAGCCGAATTTTCAATAAGATTTTTCGCGATTTTTGATTGGCAGTCACGACTTAACAACGGATTTCGAGTGGCAGTCACTCGAAATCGTTTTTAGCAATGTTTTTACTATATGTTAACAAATTTTCATGCATAACGCGATTCGTCGGTTCTTTATTTATAAAAACACCATAAACAATTTTTTTATTAACAAATGCGACGGATTCGAGCTGGCAGTCACTCGATTTCATATTGTACCCATCCGAGGCTATATTATATATTTTTTTCAGCCATTTAAAAATCAGCCGGAAAAAATTTCACCAGCTCTTGGACTATTACGGCCTATTATAAATTTAACTCCTTTCAGTTGCTGGCCTGGAGTTCTTGGTGCCTCTCGGAGGACACCCTCAAAACGACCTTTTTCGCATCCACGAAAATGAACCCTGTAGTTTGGAAAAGGGTAATTTGGTCGGGTAATCAGCCAATTAACATTATCTTGAAAGTCCTTCTCGAGATAACCAGTATAGTCCTAGCGCCCTATTCTCACCGTAACAGAACCAAGTAAATCAGCAGAACCTAATTTTGTAGGCAAAAAAATGATATTTATCAAGTTTATGCAAGTTGGAAATAGATAAAGTTTGCTTAATCAAATATTTCTTGAGTCTTTTAAGTAGCTAAGTTCAACCCGTCGTATGACATACAAAAATTGAAGCAAAAATCTGAAATTGAGAGAAAGCATTCCTTCCAATTTTCTTTGAATTTGAGATAAGAAAACTTTGGAAATATTTACGGGTTCCTTAAATATGGTTACAAATGTCCAAACGCGTATCCGTCGAGTTTTAGTCGGTTTACACAATAGATTTCTTTTATTAGGCTTTTTTATTTATTATGAATTTTATATGTATACAATTTTTAAATTATTGTATACATTAGAGTGGTGCAAAAAAGTTTATTTTTTTATTTTTTAAAGTCTCACTCCCCCCCCCCCCGCCCCTTTTGTGCCTTTTGGTAAGAAAAATTTTTCCTAATTTTTTGAAATTTTTAAAACAATGTTTAGGTGTAGAGCACGACCTTTAAAGTACCACAAAGTGTTAAAAACTCAGTAAGTAGTGGAATTTAAAAAATAATCGTAAAAACTTTACAGCTGTGATGTCACACTACCATGTAAGCAGTACAAAGCCTGAAAAAAAATGTCAATTTAATTTATCACCAACATTCCAAACCCTACCCCTTAAGACACTAAAAAGTAATTTTTAAGTGTCTTTTCTGAATTTTATGAAAGCAAAATGAAAATTTAAATGGCGAATTATATAAAAAATTTCATTATACAAATATGAAAAGAGTGCCTTAAAATAAACATTTTTCCCCTTTTCATCCTTAATAATCCATGGAAAATTACATTCACTTTCTTTAATACCTTTTCTTTCAATATAAAGAAATTTATATTAAATATTTTTAATAATCAGTTTTAAAGAAAGACAATGTAATTTTTTATAGATTATTAAGGGTGAAAAGGGGGAAAATGTTTATTTTAAGGGCACCATTTTTCATATTTGTATAATGAAATTTTTTATATAATTTCCCACTTAAATTTTCATTTTACTTTCATAAAATTCAGAAGCAACACTTAAAAATTACTTTTTAGCGTCTTAAGGGGTGATTTTTGGTAAATTCGGGGATAAATTGAATTCGAAAAAATTTTTTTAGGACTTACTGAAATTTTAACACTTTGGGGTACTTTAAAGGTCGTGCCCTATCCCTGAAAAATTTTTAAAAATCTTAAAAAATTATAAAAATTGTCTTTCACCAAGACACAAAGTGAGGTGGTGCGACTTTAAAAAGTCAGAAAAATAATTTTTTTGGAACACCCTAATATACATATCAAAAATATCTTCTATCAAAGTAGCCAAATTCTTCAGAAAATACATCAATTTTCAAGCAAGTTGCTAATTCTTCCACTAATAGCAGTCAAGTTTCACCAAAAAATGAAATAGTTGAATTTTCAGTGAAGAAAATTATGACAATTATTAAAAATGAAATATTTCAGTTGTCTTTCAAAGTCATACATTTTTCACATCCACAAAAATTGAAATTTTTAACATAATAGTTAAATTTCCAACCAAAGAGATGAAGTTTCAACAAGAAAGAAGAATTTTTATCGAAGAAAATTAATTTTCTAGAAGCTGCAGAAATGTTGTTGCAATAAAAGAGATGATTTTTTAACCGAAAATATTAATTTTCCACCAAAAAAGAAAAAATTGTGAATTAATGACATGAATTTTTGTCCAGGTAGTTAGGCTTTTATCTAAAAAAATATGAATTTGGAACTTAAAATGGAATATGTCAATTTCTAGTTGAAATTTTAATTTTCGAATAAATAAAAAACAACTTTTTTATGAAATATTCAAATTCCAAATCAAAATTTCGATTAAAAGACATTTTTTCTCTCTATTATTCGGAATCAAAATTTGTTTTTTGAATTAACAAATTTTCATAGAAAATAATAATCTTATGTCAATGATATTAACTATGTAGCAAAAAAAGCCATTTTCATAAAAATACATGAATTTTCCACAGAGAAAGATGAATTTTCTACCAAAAATGGAACAGTTAAATTTTTAGCTTGAAAAATAATTTGTATAAAAAGAAATTCTGACAAATAATTGAATTTTGAACTAAAGAATTGAATTTTCATTAAAAATATAATTTCGTACAAAAAAAAATGTCAACAAAATACATGAATTTCCAACCACATAGTTGAATTTTAAACTTCAAAAGAGGAATTTTTAACTGGAAATGGAATACTTAACAGTTAATTTTCATTCAAATAGTTGAACTTCAAACTGAAACTACTATTTTTTAACCAAATTGGAAAAGTTGAATCTTCATTCAAAAAGTTAATTTTCAACAAATAAAAAAAATGCTTTCAAGCAAAATACATGAATTTCAACTACAATATTGAGATTTTGTACCAAAAATAGAATAGTTAAATTTTCGTTCAAAGTATTTAATTTTCTGAAACCAAAAAAAAACATTTTCTAACAATAATGGTTAAATTCTGAACTGCAGAAATGTAGTTGCAACGTAAGAGATTAATTTTTAACCAAAAAAATTAATTTTCTACCAAAAAAGAACAAATTTTGAAAAAATTACATTAATTTTTTTCCAGGTAGTTAAGTTTTTATCTAAAAAATATTAATTTGGAACTCAAAATGGAATATGTCAATTTCTAGTTGGAATGTTAATTTTCAAACAAACAAAAAACAGCTTTTTTAGTAAATATTGAAATTCGCAATCAAAGAAATGAATTTTAAACTTATATAATGAATCTTTAACCAGAAATTGATTTTTAAGAAAGTTGTTAATTTTTCAACCATGTACAGTTTGGCGATCGACAGGAATACACACACATTTTTTGTCATATCTCGAGAACCCGTGAAGATATTTTGAGTTTTTCATGCTTCTATTAAAAATAAGATTTTAAGAAATACATCTTCTAAATTCCAAGTTTGTTCAACATTTTAAAACTGAGTCGTTTGTGCTATTTCTTATAAAACTGCATTAAATAATATTTTTTTTTTAATTGGATAACAATGGTTAAGAATTTTTTACAACTTCAAATGTTTTTTTAAAATTATTGTTGGATTTCATAATATTTTTTACAACTAATAATTTCAATATTATATCGTTAAAGAACCGCTAAAGATGTTTCAAGTTTCTCATGATTAAATTAAAAAAAATAAGGATTGCGTCTTCTAAATTGTAGAATAATAATTTTAGCATTTAAGAATTTTAAATTAGAATAAAATTAAAGTCAAAATTCTATATAACGTCCAATACTCAAGTTAATGTATAGAATTCCTGAAAATAAAAACAAGAATCCAACAACCAAGTCTGAACAACCACCATAAAATGCTACTATTGAAAATAAAAAATTAAATCTCAAAAAAATGTCTGCTGACAAAATAAAAAGAGAGAAGAAAAATGAAAATAAACAAATCATAATAATAAATAAAAAATTGTATTTTTGTCCAGAGAAAAATTTTTTTTCTTTTTTCAGAAAGAGTTTTTTTTTTTAATTACAATAGGAGCATCTTATGGTGGTTGTCCAAATTTGGTCGTTGGATTCTTGTTTTTATTTTCAGGAATTTTTTTTTCATGAAAATTTTAGCATAATATTACACTTACGACTACTACCAAACATGCATGTTGCTTTCTGCAGGAACCCAGTGATGACGAGGAGAAGGCTAGCAGCACTAATAAAATTTGTTAGATTTCATCACCTGGGCGCCTTTAGAATAATTAAACATTCCAATGTACAAAAAAAAAAAAAAAAAAAAAAAAAAAAAAATGAGTAATAAAATCAGTTTTCTTATCTTTTGCTTTCTCATGTACAAAAATGCGAAGAACGATAGAAAAATCAATATGCCTTTAAAGAAGCTGGCGGGTTCCATGCGGGTTTGAGTTTGTTCGACTAATCTGAAGGAATCATAAAAACATTTAAAAATTATGAAATGCGAACAGTTCTTTTAAGTTAAAATTTAAGAATTTCAAATTAGATTAAAATCAAATTCAAAATTAAAAAAATCTAATTTCGCAATAATTATTAAAAGCACTGTATATAGAATTCCTGAAAATAAAACCAAGAATCCAACGGCCAAATTTCGACAACCGCCATAAAATGCTCCTATTGTAAGGGACCGTACTTAAATTACGTAAAATCTCAAGGGGGGGGGGGGTAAAACATTTTGTTACGATTTGTTACGATAAGGGTTGAAAATTTAAAAATTTTCTTAAAAAGACATCATTTTTTTGGCAAATTCAACTGTTTTGTTAAAAATTCTTAATTTTGGGTTGAAAATTCAACTCTTTTCGTATAATATTAACCTTTTGTTTGAAATTTATATTTTGTTCCTGATAAGACAGCTGAAATCTTTTTTGAATGAAAAATATTTTTTATGAAAATTTGTCTATTTCATTTAAAAGTTCATCTGTTTTTAGTAGAAATATTGCATCTTTCTTGGACAAAAATGCAACTGTTTTGTTGAATATTCAACAATTTTGTTGAAAAGTCATACTTTTTAGTTGAAAATTCTGCTGCTTTTTTGAAAAATTAACTATTCTGTAGAAAAAGTACTTTTTGGTTAAATTTCATATTTTGGTGCTGAAAAGAGAACTGAAATCTTTTCTGGATGAAATTTCAACTATTTAAGAAAACAATTTTTTTAATTAAAAATTCATCTGTTTAAAATAAATATTTCATCTTTCTTGAATAAAAATGCAACTGTTCAGTTGATCAACTATTAAAAAAAAAATTTTAATTAAAAATTCGTCTGTTTTAGGAAAAATTACATCTTTCTTGGATAAAAATGCAACTGTTTGGTTTAAAATTCAACAATTTTGTTGAAAAGTCATACTTTTTGATTGAAAATTCTGCTGATTTGTTGAAAATTTAACTATTTTGTAGAAAATTTACTTTTTGGTTTAAATCTAATATCTTGGTGTTGAAAAGATAACTGAAATCTTTTCTAGATGAAAATTCAGCTATTAAAAAAAAAGATTTTTAATTAAAAATTCATTTGTTTTGAGAGAAATTTCATCTTTCTCGGATAAAAATTCAACTATTTATTATTTTTAATTCATATTTTGATGTTGAAAAGTCAACTGGAATCTTTTCCGTATGAAGATTCAACAATTTTTTAAAAATTTGTTTTCTTTTTAAATAAAAATGCATCTGTTTCAAGAGAAATTTCATCTTTTTTTGATACAAATGCAACTATTGGGTAGAGAATTCAACAAATTTTTTGAAAAGTCATCCTTCCTGGGTAAAAATTCGTCTTTTTGGATTGAAAATTCAATTTTTTTTCGTAGAAACTTATTTCTTAGTTAAAAATTTATATTTTGATCGTGAAAAGTCAACTAAAATCGTTATTAACGGAAAATTCAACTATTTTTTCTTAATTTATCTTTTTGATTTATAAATTAAAAAAAAAATTTTAAGAATGAAAAAAAATCATTAGGTTTCTAAGAAAAATTAAAATGATTTTTTATTTTGATTATCTCATAATTTTTGCTCTTTGGTTGGAAGTTCAACTATTTTGGTGAAAATTAGTTTATTTTTCGTTGACAATTGATCTTTTTAGTCAAAAATTCATCTTTTTGGTCATTCTTTTGTTGGAATCTTCTTTATTAATTTTTGTTTTATAGTTGAAAATTCTGTATTTTGTTGGATATTCCACTTCAAGTGTACAATTAATGGTTTTTAGTCGAAAAATGACCCATTTTGTTGAAAATTCTTTATTTTTTTTTTAAATTCGTAATTTTCATTGAAAATTAATCTATTTGGTTAAAAAAATGTTTTTGATTGAAAAATCATTTTTCGCTTGACAATTCATTTATGTGGTAGAAAATTCACTCTTTTTGCTTCCTCATGGAGGAAGCTTTGTAATGGTAACATTTTCTAAAATTTTTAAATTCATTTAATTAAACCCTCACTAATTTAAAAATGTCTAATACAATGTTCTAAACAATTGTCCCAAATTGTTCTAAACTTATTTTCCTCACTAATATCTTGAAACTGACCGAAGAATTTCTAAAAATATTTATTGCATTTTTTTAGCACTCAATAACATTTTAAAAATTGGTTTTTCATAGTGAAACTTTTTTCATTAGCATGATTCAAAGTTGATGCAAGAATATAAAAGATTCCTTGGTTCGAATCGAATCGATTGACCCATAACATTGATACATTTCATTGAAGAGTAAAGAATAAGCTATGGTCATGCATAATATTTGAAAACACGGTTTTTTATAGTAAAACTTTTTTCACTAACATAATTCAAAATTGATGCAAGAACAGGAAAGATTTCTTGATTCGAGGCAAATCGATTGATCTATAATAATAATACACGTTACTGAAGATTAGGGAAGTTATATGCTCATTCATAATATCTGAATCATCAGTTTTAAACAGAATAACTTTTCTCATCGACATAATTCAAAGTTGACGCATGAATAGAAAATACTTTTTGATCATAAATTTTCAAATAGAGTAATTCTGACAATTTTTGTGAGGAAATCATAAAGCTGGGAAAGGGATAGGGTGCGACGGAACTTTTTCCTTCCCTTTTCCAGCTCGAAAAATTATCATTTCGAATACAAGATTTGAGTTGTCTGATTTGTCTTTGTATTTAAAACATGTTTTGTATTATTTTGTAATTTTGTATTTTTAGTAAATTTCTATTTTTAAATTGAGCAAAATGAAGACTTTGGTTTGTCTATTATTGGAAAAAATAACTAATGCTTCCTCTATCAGGAAGCAAATATATTTGCTCACGGGAAGCAAAGTGCTCGTGAAATGAGCACCATATAATTATAAATACAAATATTGTGGAAACACTCGAGATCGAATTCACAGCTACTTTCAGAAAATTATTCTTCTTGCTTGAAATTTTATCTATTTTGGTTGAAAATTAATTTTTTTGCTTGAAAGTTAAACTATTTTTTTAAATTTTGTTTGTTTGGTAAACATAATTTTGTTCAACTGAAACCTTAAGTATATACTACACTTTTCAGTTGAAAACTGTATTTTTTTTTAGTTGAAAATTTGTCTGTTTGTTAGAAAATTATTCTTCTCGTTCGAAAATTCATCGATTTTTCTTGAAAACTAATTTTTTCGTGTGAAAAATTGAATATTTAGTTAAAAATTCGTTTTTTATGTTGAACATTAATCAAATGAAAATTCAAGTATTCCACTTTGGGTTGTAAATTTATGTTTTTTATTTGAAAAACCAACCATTTGGTTTAAAATGTATCTCATTTTAATGAAAATTCGTCTCTTTTCATTGTAAATGAATCTTTTTGCTTGAAAAATAATTTTTTCGTTGAAAATTCATCTATGAGCTTGCAAATTCATTTAATTTTTGGAGAAAATTATTCTTTTTGTTTGAAAATTTATCTATTTAAGTTAGAAATTTGTCTATTTTGGTTAAAAATTAATTTCTTTGGTTGAAAATTTATCTATTTTTTGATATTTTTTGGGGGAGATATCTATTTTTCTAACTGTAAACTTAAGTGTATATTAAAATTGTCAGTTCAAAAATGTATTTTTTTTTTCAGTTGAATATTCCTCTTTCTCGTAAAAAATTATTCTTCTTTTAAAATTTATCTTTTTGGTAGGAAATTCATTTTGTTGTTTTTTAAAATTCAACTACATATTTGTTCGGAACTCCTTTTTTCCAAAATTATTATTACAACTGAAAATTAAATAATTCCACTTGTTGTTAAAAATTTATCTTTTTCTGCTGAAAATCCAAATATGGTTGAAAATGTATGTATTTTGTTAGAATTCATCTCTTTTGGTAGCATATTATTATTGTCGTTGGAAAACTGTTAAAAATTTACCGATTTTATTGAAAATTCCTTTTTTTGTTTGTTTTAAAATAAATTTTTTCAATTGAATATTTAACTGTTCCACTTTTTTTTGTAAATCTATCTTTTTTACTTGAAAAATATTTCTTTCATTGAAGAAATGTTTTTTTTTTAGTTGAAAATTAGTTATTTGACTATATACCAATTTTAGTCGGAAATTTAACAGTGTTGTTATTTATTTGGTTAAAAATTGAAATATTTTGCTGAAACTTCGTTTTTTTTGGTTGAAAATGATTTCCTTACTGAAAATTCAACTATTCATTTTTGGTTAGAAAATTGTCTTTTTTGAGTTGAAAATTTATGTGTTTTTTGCAAATTCGGTATAATATTATTCTTTGTGGTTTCAAATTCTTTCCTGTGGTGAAAAACTAAACTATTTTCTTGAAAATTAATTTATGAACCATAATGGTCTTTACACCGAAAATCCTCCTGTAAACAATTAAAAACAATGATCCCACACTGATTTCACACGGTTTGCACGCTTTGTATGGCCTCCAGTGTGGCGGCCATATTGGAATCGGCCATTTTAGTTGGAGCGGTCTATGCGACGCATGCGCAATACAGTTAGAGATGCCGAATTGGAAGCACTGACACTTACTCCAACCATGCTTTTACTCAGAGAACATGCGTCATAAATCCATTGTAGGGACCACCAACTACCTGTTGTGGATCTTTCAAATTGTTTCAAATTGTGTAAATTTAAATTGTTCTTTTTTGTGTACCCAGTTTAGAAAAACAAAAATGAATCAGTGGCTTATAGTGTTTCTTTTAATTAATTTTATATATTCAGGTAAGGCCGAATATGAAATATTGAAGTTTGTGAGTCAAAAATGATGTCGTTTATTATTTTTCAGGCCACGCCCTGGAATGTTATGTGTGTCATAACCAAGAGGGAAATATAGAGAAGTGTTTAAATACTATTAAAACGTGTGAGCAGGGAGAAGATGTATGCTATTCGGAGATAAAATGGGGAAGTAAGTATTTACTTTATTTAGTCAGAATTAAGTTGTAGAAGGCATTTCTTGACCGATTTTGATTACTTTTTTGGAAGAAGCTATGCATTTAGGCTTTGAGAGATTTGTGGTCCAATTGTTTAATTTTGGTTTGTTTAAACATTTATTGTAATGCAAATCGCGAAAAAATGAGATTTTTTCGTGGAATTTTTTTCCTATGTTTAGCCTCGCTGGACTGGATGCGTGAAGTAGGGTGGTACAAAAATGCATGGGGAAAATGTTTTTTTTTTTTTTCAAATTTTTATGCATATCGCCCGGAAATGTGCTCGAATCCACACAAAAATAAATCTTTTTTTTTAATGATATTTAGAGGTGGCGCAAGCCCCATATTTTAATTACCAAACAAAATTTATTTGTAATTAAAAAAAATATATGAATTAATATTTTTCTTAATAAAAAATATTCGAGGAATCAACTAGTTGTTTTTAAATTTAATTAAAGTTTAAAGATTTGCCTACATTTTTAGGCAAAGGGAATTTTTATAATAATTTTATTAATAAATTTAAAGTCATTGATCAATAAATTATTTATAATAGTATAAATAAGTTATATTGATACAATTTTTGCCAATAAAATTATTTTTTTTTCAATATACACATTTTTTTTAAATATGAAAAATTTGGGTTTAAAGCCAAAATTTTTGCA
Organism: Andricus quercusramuli; assembly: GCA_932178445.1. NCBI lineage: Eukaryota > Metazoa > Arthropoda > Insecta > Hymenoptera > Cynipidae > Andricus > Andricus quercusramuli. The sequence goes on from CAKNXH010063834.1 coordinate 19,927, forward strand.
TGAAGTTTGACACGTATTTCCCATAAGAAAAAATAATATTTGCAAATTTTATTCAGAATCCTCAATATTAGCTGAATCGAGTAGAAACTTAACATTTCTCATCACAATTAGCCATAGAATAGGTTTAAAATAATACTTTTCAAATATCACCCCATAAGTCTGTTTTATAGGGTCCCAAAAAAACCCCATAAGTGAAAAAATGGGTTTTGCGAGTTTTTGGCGCTAATTATCATTTTTGTTCTGTTTTTTTAATGCAAATTATTTCTGATACATAAAACACTACTTTATACTGATAATTCGATGTTAACCTAAATTTTTTAAACAATTTATTATTGTTTTTAGCAATTTGCTCTTAGAATAGAGTTACAAATTCGCGGTTTTTTCAAAAAACTTTCCACTTTTCTAATTTTCCACTAGTGTAAGAAAATACTCTATTATTGTTAAGAAATATGATTGTTTAAATAATGTATTATTATTTTTAATAATATTCTCCTAGAATAATGCTAGAAAGTTGCAGTTGATCGAAAAAATTTCCAGTTTTTGTCCAATTTTTAATTAGAATAAGGTAAATAATCACAAACAAAATTAATTGTTTAAACAATTTTTGGCTGAACATCAATATTCCTCAGTTGAAAATTTAACTAGTTTGAAAATGTCTCTATTTTGTTGATGTTTTGTCTTTTGCAGTAGAATATTAATCATCTTCGTGACTAATTCACCTTCTCGGTTGATAATTCAACTATTAGGTTGAAAATTCCATTAGGAATTAAAATATTTGGTTGAAAATTCATGTATTCTGTTAAAAATTATTACTGTTTGGATAGAAAATTAATCTTTTTGTTTGAAAATTCGTTTCCTTGGTTGAAAATTCGTTTTTAAAAATTGAGAATTAATTTTTTCAACCAAAAATTTCATTACATTTTTGTCTCGAATTTTGTTTGGACAGGCATTCAATCTTTTTGGTAGAAAATTTAAGTATTTCGTTGAAAATGTATTTTATTTGCTTCAAAATTGCTAAAAACGGAAAAACTGAAAATTAAACTGTTGTATTTTTTGTTGAAGATCCATCTTTTCAGTTGAAAATTAATCTTTTTTGTAGAAAATATATAATTTTTGGAGGAAAATTAACCTCTTTGGTTATAATGTAACTATTCGGTTGAAAATTCCATTAAAAATTATAAAAATATTTGGTTGAAAATTCATGTATTTTGTTAAAAATTGTTACTTTGTAGTAGAAAATTAATCTTTCTGGTTAAAAATCTATTTCTTTGGTGGAAAATTAGTTTTTCAAAATTAAGAAGTAATTTTTTTAACTAAAAATGTTACTAAATTTGTTTTCGATTTTTTTTGATAGGCATTTAATATTTTTGGTAGAAAGTTTAACTATTTCTTGGAAAATGTATTTTATATGCTTCAAAACGTCTCTAACTGAAAATTAAAGTATGGTATTTTTGTCGAAAATTCATCTTTTCAGTTGAAAATTCATCTATTTTGTTGAAAATTGATAATTTTTGGTTGAAAATTAACCTTTTCGGTTGAAAATTCAACTATTAGGTTGAAAATTCCATTAAAAATTAAAATATATGGTTGAAAATTCATGTATTTTGTTAAGTTATTATTTTTTGTTAGGAAATTAATCTTTTTGGTTGAAAATTCACTTTTTTTCGTTAAAAATTAATTGTTTTCTTTTATTGAAAATTAATTTTTTTAACTAAATGTTTCGTCGAATTTTTGTTGATAGGCATTTCATCTTTCTCGTTCAAAATTTAACTATTTCGTTGAAAATGTATTTTATTTGCTTAAAAACTTACTCTCAAACGGAGAATTAAACTATTGTATATTTTGTTGAAAATATATCTTTTAAGCTCAAAGTTGATCTATTTTGTTGGAAATTCAACTATTAGGTTGAAAATTCCATTAAAAACTAAAATATTTAGACCAAAATTCATGTATTTTATTAAAAAATATTATTTTTTGGTAGAAAATTAATCTTTTAGGTTGAAATTTCATTTCTCTACTTGATAACACTGACCGACAAAAATGACATCATTTTTGTACCAAAGACTGGACTCTGTGACCCCAAAGGATTTTGTATCCTAAAACCGAATCCGTTATCCAAATTTGTCCTATACGTCAGGTTTTTGAGATATCCTCACCTGAAAGTGTAAAAATGGCTATTTTTAGCCATATTTGAGGCAATATAACAAGATCAGCAATTTTTTTTCTATAAACTGCTAACGCCATCGTTTAGTACTTCTTTTTATCTTTCATTTCCATTATTGATCATCCTGAACGATTTTTTTTTCTCCGAGATATGACACACTAACCATTCAGTTTCTCTTTGCCTTGCATTGTTCCACAATGCATTGTGGAACTGAAATGGTTAATGTGTGATATCTCTGAGAAAAAAAATCGGTTTGAGATGATCAACAATGGAAATGGCAGATAAAAAGGAGTACTAAACAATGTCTTCAGCAGTTTTTAGAAAAAAAATTGCTGATCTTGTTATATTGCCTCAAATATGACTAAAAATAGCCATTTTTACACTTTCAGGTCAGGATATCTAAAAAAAACCTGACATAAAGGAAAAATTTGGATAACGGATTCGGTTTTAGGATACCAAAATCCTTCGTGGTCACATAGTCCGGTCTTTGGGTTTACATTTTGTAGATCTGTGTAATTAGTTTTCTTTTATAAAATTTTTTTTTTAAACTAAAAACTTAACTTCCATTTTTTGTTGTATCTTTTTAGTTGAAAATTCTTCTGTTTGGTTGCAAATTTAACTATATTGTTGAAAACTTATATTATTTTGTTAAAAACACTAATTTTTCTCTAGTGGGACGATGGTCGTGGGGGTTAAGGCATAGGCTTTGGACCCACTTCGTCGGCTTGCGGGTTCGATTCCCGCCTCGCACTGTGGAAGAGCCTCGGTGGCCCATGCGGTGAACACTTGCCTAGCAAGGTAGTTGTTCATCTCCGGAGAGTCGTGGGACCCGTACCTCTAGAGAAAAAGGTTCTCCAAGTACTTAAGGCTGTTGCTCTTGGTGGTTCGGAACCCACCTTAAACTGTAGGTCCCCCTCCCACCACCAAGTAAGTGTGTGGGGGGTGTGTGAAGGAATAGGGAAGAGATACAAGAAAAATGTAAACCCTTAGGGGACACATTAGAAGCTTCCATTCCAATTCCAACTTATTTCTCTAACTCAAAACTAAACCTCATATTCTATTTTTCCTCGAAAAATGTTCTTTCATATATTCTGGAGAGCATTTGCTCAGTATAAATTCTTGGACATTTAAGAACTCTATTTCTGCAAATCTTTTTCTTACTCAGAGATAACGTGCTTCTTTTAGGTACACCCTATTGGTCTCAAGGAGCAAAAAAGCAGTTTTATGTTTCCAAAAGATGCTCCACAAAAAGAGATTGCGAGAGAATGAGACTCAATAACATGGATGATTGTTCACACATTTGGTATCAAGATTGGAAATGTTCCGAATGTTGTCAGGGTGATCGGTGTAACTACTTTATTATAGTAAGTATAAATGACATATATTTTTAATAGAGACGGCGACGATAGGAAAAATCTGGAAAAATTCACAGATATTATTTCAACATCCTTGAATGCACTATTTTTTTTTTCAAAATTCGGAAGTATTAAATAATTCACTTTTAACGGATGTTTACTAACACTTTATCTTGAGAACGAATGAAGATAGGAAACAGTTTATGCAATGGCTCCAAATGTGCAGTTTTGTGACGAGAGTGCAGTGCAAGAATTGAATCTACTTTAACATCATTGTTACGCAAGAAATATCATTTTCAATATTTCTGACTTTAATGAATTTTATCATCGAAAGGGTACTTTTTTCTGCTACTTGTCCCGCTGTGCTGGCCATACGCATACACTGATCAAAGTCAGAAATATTCGAAATTATATTTCTTGCATAAGAATGATTTCATCATAAATTTAATTATTGGACTGCACTCACATTACAAAACTACACATCATCCGTCTGGTTAAACATTAATTTTTTTATCTTGAAATTTAATTATTTAAGTTCTGGTTGACAACTTATCTTCTTAATAAAAATTAATTTTTCTGTTTGAAAATTCAACTATTTCAGTTGAAGACTCATTGTTTTAGTTCAAAACTTTTAATATTGGCGTAACATTGATTTTTTTAAACAAAAATGTTACTATTCCATTTTGTTCTTGAATGAACAATGAACGTATTTCGTTAAAAAATCATATATTTTGTTGAAAAATTGTATTTTTTGGTATAAAATTAATCGTTTTATTTGAAAATTAATCTTCTATTTTAAAAATGATCTTTATGATTGAAAATTCAAGTGTTCCAGTTAAATATTCATCATTTTAGTTGACAATTCAACTTTTCGGTTTAAAATTCAACTATTCCAGTTGATTCATAATTTTATTCCAAAATTGATCAATTTAGTTGAAAATTAAAATATTTTCTTATTTAGAATTCATTTTTTAAATTGCAAATAGAACTTCCATTTTTTGTCGAAAATTTATCTTTTCTGATAGAAATGTACTCTTCTTGGTTGAATATTGTACTATTTCGTTGAAAATTTATTTTAATTTGATTGAAAATTAATTTTTTCTACTGAAAATTTAACTATTCTATTTTTAGTTGAAAATTTATCTGTTTTCAGTGAAAATGTAACTATTTGTTTAAAATCCGCCTTTTTTTGTGAAAGAGTACTCTCATTAGATGAAATTTCATCTTTTTGGTTGAAGATTAATTTCTTTGGTTGAAAATTCGTTTGTTTGGAAATTTATTTTACTGACTGAAAATTATCCTGCTTTATTTTTGGTAGAAAATTTCTTTTTAGTTTGAAATGCATGTATTTGGTTGGAAATTAAATTTTTTTTTTAGTTGAAGATTCATCATTTTAGTTGAAGGTTCATCATTTTAGTTGAAAATTCACTTTAACTATTACATTTTTTTTTGGAAAATTTACTTTTTTTGATAGGAATATAATCTTTTTCGTTAAAAATGACCTGTTCAGTAGAAAATTTAAATATTTTATTTTTTGTTAAGAATTAATTTCTTTCATTGAAAAAAAACGGTTTAGTTAAGAATTCTTTTTTTTTGGTTGATAGAAAATTCATCTTTTGGATTGAAAAATCCACTCTTCGATCAAAATTTCATGTTTTTGGTTGAAAATTCATCATAGTGATTAAAAAATAATGTCTTTGGTTGGAAATTTGTTTCTGTAGTTGAAAATTAATTTAAATGTAGATGTAACTATGCCATTTTCGCTTGAAAATTAATTAGTTTTAGAGAAAACTCTTCTTTTTTTTAAATTTACTTTTCTAACTGCAAATTGAAATATTATATTTTTGGTTTGTTAATTTAGGTTTTTTAGTTTAAACTTGCATTATTTTATTAAAAAATCATTTTTTGTTATGGAAAAAAAATATTTAAAAAAGTTCCTCTTTTGTTTTTGGTTGAACATTTATGTTTCTGACATTTTAACTATTCTAATCTTGGTTGAAAACTGATTTTTTTCAGATGAAAATTCAAAAACTTTGGTTATTGTAGTAACTCTGAATAAGGCACTGTGTAATGCAAATAATATGTTTTTTATTACTTTGACTTCTTTTACCATTTAAATTTAGCACTCTTTTCAAGTTGAAGCGATGCATTTCCCCGCGAAATTCAAATAATGTAATTATTATTAGTAAAAGTAGGAAATACGATTTTTGAAATCCTAATTCAAAATGCTCATAAATGCTCATTAAATTCTCAAAGCACATAAAGGTCGAGCATATTTTCGAGCATATTCTCATACTCGTGAGAATTTCTCCGAGCACTTAAACTCTTTAGAACACTAGTTGCCGCAGCGTTGGCTCCATGATAATATATGAAGGGCGGATATTCAAAGTCGTATAACTGCCATTTCCAATTTCTTACAGGAGAGCGGAAAAACGCTCGCATTTTGTTAATTATACAATGTAAAATGCAATGTTCGAAAAATTCTCACAATAAAACTATTGCGAATTTTGACTTGCTCTTTTCGCTGAAATGACGGCATCAGCTTAAAGTTTCAAAATAAAAAATAAAAAAAATTTCGAAAAATTGGCGGTTATACGACTTTGAATATCCACCCTTCATATGGGTTTTGCTGTTCCTCTTAGTCCCTTTTCTCATTGTTCTCTGCGTGCCTGGCATGAGAAACTCCGGCAATACTATCCATTGCTTTGTCAGATCTTTGATAATTTCGAATTACGAATCACTGCACACCGGCAAATTTACAAATAGAGTCCTTCCTTCTTTTATCACAGCCTCCCATCTCTCTTTGAAGAATTGATTGCTTATTATCAATGAATAAACTCATTAAATAAACGTAATTTTTTCAGTCCGGAGCTCAGGAAGCAAGAATTTCAACCACAGCTCTTATTCTCATGAGCTTCATTCTTCCTTCTGCTGTATGGAGAATATACACCTAGTAGAGACTTATTTGATAGGATATAACCACTGTTGATGCCGAAAGCAGTGTTCGCCGACTGCAACTCGACGCAGATCCACTTGTTATATCTCGGGAAGCCGTGAAGATTTTTATGTTTCTTCTGGGTTGAATTAAAGATAAGATTTCAGAGAATGCCTATTAAAAATTTCAGGTTCGACAGAACGAACAGTTACTGAATTAAAATTGTTTTCAAATTGTTACAAACAAACTAGTGAACCAAATTTATATCTTCTTCATTCACTATGAATATGAAAACAGAATAAAAAACTCTCTATGAATCTCAAGAGTGATATATCGAAAATGTACAATTGACCGTTTGGCCTCCGGGACAAAAAGTTTGTATTTCTGCAAATTCTAGATATTGGCGAATTTACCGTAATGTTATTTCTACTCTGCGGCAGATACAGAAGCACTCCAGATCTCAAGTAGCTTAACAATGAAGTATTAATATTAGCTTGATATGAAAATAATTTAAGCATCAATTCTTAATTGTTTATAAATAATTTAATAAACAAATTAATGATAAGGCCGCTTTTTGGCTTATGTATAAATTTCGTTTTTCTAGAAGAATCAACTATAAATATTACACCAATGACATATGATATTTTGTTATGATGTAACCGCTATACTGCCTTTTTTGTGTGACACTTTACAATTAGATAAGTATGTATTGTTCATACAATTTTAATATAAAAATACATAATTTGACCTTTGTTCAGTATGTAAGTTTCGCTTTTTCGGCCGAGTCAACTATAATCCAGCCGAAAATTCCTGTCCAGGAACCTCGGAGGATCCTGAACATGTTTCTGGACGCGTCTTCATGTACAGGGACTTGCTCAGGATCCTACAAATGAACCTGCATAGGAACTAATTCGCGAGTGTTCGCCAGTGGCTTGGCTCTCTCGATAGTAAGTTCGATCTTCAAGGGAATAAAAGTAAAGCAACTTTATAGCTGTAAGCGACATGCGTTTTCGCGACGGCTTTCTGTGAAGGATCCCATACGTTTTTCTGTACAGGAACCCGCGCCTCAATTTACTTCGCAAAGGAACCTATAATCGATCCTTCAAAGGTTCCTTTGTCCGTGCAGGTCCCATTGCAGTTTAATGCACAGTTTCCTTCGCCAAAATTCCTTCGCAGGAACCGCCAAGATTACCTGTGCAGGATCGTGTTCAGCAAAATGTCCAGGATCCTCCGAGGTTCTTGCACAGGAATTTTCAGCTAGGAAGTGTACTCCATAAATGCTAGCAATACATTTTTTTTAAATGCCAAGTGGTACTATTTTTTACTAGAAGTGCCTATGAGGAAAGAAAAACCGTTTACCTAAATAATTTATGTAGACGCTAAAAATAATCAATATTGCATTATTAATATTATTATGTATGTCGTATAGGAATGCAAAGAGAAAGATACAAGTACAAATGTTTTATATATTGCGTAAATGCTATTTTTGTACAAGTCGCCGGAAATAATAGAAAATGTCGTTATTGAATATTGTTAATATTAGAAAAGTAATAAACAAAATTATGTGTATTATGTAAACACTAAAAATAATAAATATTGAATTATTATGTATGTCACATATATATGCATATAAAAAAATACAAATATTCAATTTTTGAACTCCTACACCATTCCTCAGATTTCCTGCCTACTCGTCAAATTTCTCTCAGATTGTGTAATAATGCCCATACGGGTAACGTATAACAACTTTCAATTCGAAGGTGGGTAAACCTGGAAGTACCACCATGCCCAAAGAATGTATAGCCTATGTCAGAATTAAGGGCTCATTTAAGGCTCATTCAATACCAAAAAGCCGAATTTTGGGCTCTGCATTATTTAAAAAAAACGCATGGTACTGTTAGCTTTACGTAAAGCTAGCAGTACCATTGTAGAAATATTGGTTAAATCAACTTTTCTCTCACAAGAATTGAGGGCTCGGCGAAATTTTTTTAAAAAACAACCCCAATCACAGAAAAACTACCCTAAAAATTAAATAGGCACTAATTAAAAAAGTGAGTACATCAGAATTGAGGGCTCATTTTAGGCTATCCAACGACCCCAAAATCAATTTTTCAAAACCAGCCCTTAACATTCGAAAACTACCCCTTACCCAAAAGTACTCACAAAGTGAAAGAAAAAGCATTGCATCAATTTGAAATATTTTTTGTTTTCCGAAAATATCAAAAACCTTTTTCAAGAATCACAACTGAAACTCGAAAACCACCCTGTGAAGGAATTTGACATTAAACTGAGAATGACATATTTCAGCAGTTTTTGCTTGTCTTGGACTGTCCATAAAGAATGTATGCCCTATGCCAGAATGAAGGGCACATTTAAGGCTCTTTTTCAAAA
>CAKNXH010063836.1:0-17978 GCA_932178445.1 Andricus quercusramuli
CAAACCTCATTTGTGATCTATTTCAGATCATTCCTATGAAAGTACATAAAAATTGTGATATTTATAAGAATTAATTACATTCGATTGATTATTTACTTATTTATATACCGTGCCAATCGTATTCTCAATCACAGACTGAAGTATAATAAACATTAAACGAAGTTATAATTTTTAAGCAAATGAGGAATATAAAGTAGATAAAAGTAGATTTTACAATGGAATAAAAAAATTCCCGGTCCTAAATAAAATTCTCGGGTTTATCACGGTTTCTCCTAGTTAAAAAAAATTCCCGAGTTTTTCCCAGTCTGATCGACACAGATATTATTTATTCCTATATTGATTTTTCTGTAATACTTTAATACTCATTTTCTATTTAAAATAATTACTGATTTATATATTAGCTACAAAATAATGAAATTTCAAAATTAAAACAGAAAAATATCATTACAAATAATAAAATTGCCATTTTACACTCTCGTGAGTAAAATAATTTTTTATTTAAAATAAAAAATTATTTATAAATTTTTATATAATTACTTTATAATAATTTATAAATTATTTCAAACAATAACGATAATAAAACAATAGACCCATTTCTGTAACAGGCTATATGTATAGTGTGAGGCTTTCTCTCCTGTAAATCATTATTTATTTATTTATGAAGTATAGATATACAAGTCATTAAAGGTTTTATGAAGTGTTTATAAGAAATAACAAAGCTGTGATATTCATAATTTCATACACATTCTATTTTCCTTGACAAAATATTATAAATATTGAATATTTAATTCAATGAAAATTTAAGAAAGTATTATAATGCAAAAAAGTTTAAAATCTTTTTTAAAAAAAGTCTTCAAACTTTTGAAAATGGTTTAAAATATGAATATCGACTATTATACTTTCATATTTTTCATGCTTCTTTAAGAAAATATCACTAAAAGAAATGATGATTATTTTACTGAATTAAAAATATATATAATTTATTATCATTCTAAACTCACAATATCTAAAATCAATTAAAAAATGAAATACAAAATTTGAAAATTGAAAACAACTTGAGGCTTGAGAATGATATACATTATATCAATCTAACCTCAAGTTTTCTTATATAATATATTCCTTATATTACAAATTTGAAAACCTGTAGTAACTTATACTATATTCCCTATAGATCCTATACTAGAAAAGATTCTATAATAATACCTGAAAAACATAATCATCATCTTTTAAAACTTTTTTGAGTTTTTTTGGGGTTGTCAAACTTTGTTTGTAAACAAAAGTCGACTCTAACCTCCAAATCCTCCAATTCTCCAAATCTGAAAAAGCTGAAAAATCTTGAAAATAGCCCAGTCGCCGAGAATGAGAAATTACAAGTTAAGAATCGTGCATTCTCGGCAATCTTCGGCTTCAACGCCGAACCCATCTTCGTGGCCGCCACCGAAATCAAACGAAAGAGCACGAAGGAGACAGTGAAATCATCCCAGCCGACAAATTTTCGTTGCCGCAAAGCGTGGAATCAAGTGACGGAGTGGGGACACACCGACACGCGGCGTTTACGTGTGTCGCTCCCACACGGGAGTCGTGGTGGGGGCCGCCAGCTCCCACGATCTGTGAACACTGGTGCAAGCTTCCCAACCATTCGGGCGCGCACCCCACCAGTTCGGCCGCTGCTGCTTCGGGTGAGCACCCCAATGGTTGGGGACTCGCTGGTGCGAGCTCACCAATCCTTCGTGTGAAACAGAAAAAAAGAACCACTGGGGAATTCTGCGCTCAGTGTAAGCATAAGCTAACTAATTTTTCCTCGTTATACTTTTTTCTTGTTGGATCCCCATAATTTTTTAGCACCCTTTCTGTATTACGGTTGGGGGGGGGGGGGGGGGGCTGCAAGAAATGGAAATCGAGAGAGTCACAATTGGTTGACGTTTTATGCTGAAAAGTTCACCGGCCCTCAGCAGCGTTGTATTAGGTAGAAGTTCCCATGTTTCGATCCGCTAATTCCCGGCCAACCTCTAAACGACGAGCCAATAACTCTTTTTTTTTCACGCAAAAATTTTGATCCATCGTCATTTGTCGTATCTTGCATAGTTTGGCCGTAAAATTGAATTTTTTGATTTTTAATTATTTTTTGTGCAATAAAAATGTGAATTTTCGATTTTTCGAGAAAATTCAAAAAGTCGTTACGATAATCTTGTAGGGTCTTGTAGGTATCTTGAAAAATAAACACTTTTCTTGTCCTGACTTTTTTTTCGTATCGTGCGTTGTTTGACTGGAAATGTTAATTTTCGTTTCTTTTTTTGGATTTCGAAAATACCGATCACTTAAAAATTCTCTAGCTGCATCATAGGAGTGGTGTGTAACCACTAATAAAGTTTATGACAGATCGCTCAAAATATAAGAATTGTCAACATTATGGGGAAGCGTAGCATTTTTATTATATGACAGTTTGTGGTAACTAGGTTAGGAATAAAAAATGAAAGAAGGGATACCTTAGCTAAGTACACGGTCGTATACACAGCAGTGGGACTCCGGTACCGTGTCGAAAGTCTAAAATCGAACGGACCTCTTTTTCTAACGTGTGGAGATAGAAAAACAGGTTCGTTCGACTTTCAACTTCGAAACAGCATCGGAGTCCCACTGCAGGTCCGAGGGCTCTCGTGGTGGGGGAAGTTCCCTAACGTAAGCCAGAAAGTTTCGCACACTGACCACTGTATGTAGTGGCGTATGTCTCGAGTAGTGTAGGATTTGAGTTTGAAAAGATAAACAAAACACGTTTTCTAACCTCAGAGTGTCAACTGGAATTCAATACCTTATTGTATTGAATCCTTGTAAAATGCTTAAATTTTACATTCAAATATTTGATTATTCATTAAAAGGATGAATTATTGTATTAAATCCTTGTAAAATGCTCAAATGCATTGCATTTTGAGGTTCGTGGGTTTGAGGTTCGTGAGTTCACGGGTTTGGGGGTTTGAGATTTTTTGTTTTGAGGTTTGTGGGTTTGAAGTTTGCGGGTCTGCTGTTTGTGTGTTTGTGGATTTGTGGTTTCAGGCTTATTGGTTTGAGGTTTGTGGGTTTGGGGTTTCAGGTTTATGGATTTGTGAGTTTGAGGTTTTTAGGTGTTGAATTAACAACGATAGATAAGGGTGTGTAATAATAAACAAAGCAAATTGTAAATTTATGATTGAAATATATTTGTAAGTGAAATGGGTTTTCCAGAGAGACGACTATACCGCACGGCTCCTTTCGAAAGACTGACTCAGGTCAAGTACAAATTGATCATAGAGAACGAAGTACATTACAAAATAAAAGGGTGGGGCGAAGGCCCAAGTCGCAAAAAGACAATATAGCCTAAGTTTCCCACGAGTCCGGCTTTCCCTGCCATAATAGTCTTAACGGCTAGAGACAAACTTTATTGCAAACGGATGGGGTTATAAAAATAAAAGCATAAATCGTACCCCGGATTATTGTCATAAAAGACCCATCTATAAAAGGGCATAAATACGAGTTTCCTCCAAAATCTAGTAAATGGCTTCGGGTAACTAAAGAGCTGTAAATTTTAAGACCTAAGTGGCTCTTAAGAACCCAAGAAAGTACAATTCAAAACAGATGTTCTTAGAAAATATAAAATGAGTAATCCCCTTTTCCTTATATCAACGTTAGGTTTATAGGCTTAGGGGTTTTAAGTTTGTAGATTTGAGGTTTGTGCGTTTGAGGTTTTTGGGTTTGAGGTTTGTGGGTTTACGGGTTTGGGGGTTTGAAGATTGTGGGTTTTAGGTATAATTTGTGTGGGTTTGAGGTTTGTGGGTTTCCTTTTTATGGGTTTGGGGATTTGCGGTTTTGGGATTATGTGCTTGAGGTTTATGGGTTTGGGGTTTTAGGTTTATGGATTTTTGAGTTTGAGATTTGTAGGTTTATGGGTTTGGGGGTTTTATGTTTGTGGATTTGAGGTTTGTGCGTTTGAGGTATAATTTTTGTGGGTTTGAGGTTTGTGGTTTGTGGGTTTACGGGTTTGAGGGTTTGAGGTTTGTTGGTTTGAGGACTGTGGGTTTGAGGTCTGTGGGTTTGCTGTTTGTGGGTTTGTGGATTTGTGGTTTTTGGGTTAATGTGTTTGAGGGTTGTTGGGTTTTGGGTTTTAGGCTTATGGATTTGTGAGTTTGAGCTATGTAGGTTTATGGGCTCAGGTGGTTTAGGTTTGTGGATTTGAGTATTGTATGTTTGAGGTTTTTGGGTTTCAGGTTTGTGGGTTTACGGGTTTGGGGGTTTGAGGTTTGTGGGTTGGAGGGTTGTGGGTTTGAGATATAATTTTTGTGGGTGTGAGATTTGAGGTTTGTACGTTTGAGGTTTGTGGGTTCACAGGTTTGGGGTTTTGAGGTCCGTGGATTTGAGGTTTGTTTGTTTGAGGCTTGTGAGTTTGAGGTTTGTGTTTAAAAATATTCCCGATTTCATGGTTTTAAAAGTTTCGAAATTTCGTGGTTCAGCTACCTTGGCAAGTTTGTATTTTGTTAGGTTATTTTTTTGCAGAAAACTAAAAAAGTAGCAGTGCTGCATGAAATTATAATTCGTTAAGAGTATTTAAAAAAAAATTATTAGAATCGATAAAAAATTGAGCAGTCAGCAGAATTTTGAACAAAATTTTGTAAAAAAACTCACTGTGCGCCGCCTTTCTTTATGATATACTCAGTGAATTTTCTTAGATCTCCATTTAATAATAACAGGATAAATTTTCAAAGACACATTATTGGTATTTAAATTTCTAATTATATTAATTATTATTGATATTTCTTTCTGGATTTATTACGTTGGTTAAGTCGTGCACTTGAAATCTTCAAATGATGTCGCGCCCTTTACTGTTAATAATAGTAATCGTAAATGAAGTAATTCTAAGTTACATGTATTCACTGAATACATTCTTTCAGGATCTAATTTCAGCAAGAATTGAAGTGATCAAAAACTTTTAACAAATAGATAGTCACACCGCTAACATTAAATAATAAATAATAAAATATGTATTAAATTACATTGAAATTATATAAGTTTGTGTTCTAAGAAACAGACATTTAATAAAGTTTACTGAATAGTTATGCAAAATATTGTGAAAAATCATATAAAGTTAATGACCTTAGCATCCCGTTATCTCAGGGAATGCCCATTACCTTTTACCCAAATATATAAAAGCGTGTGTTGAACTGGACGCTTCTTATTATGTGGTTTGGCAGCAAGCGAATCAGTTTATTTGATAAAATTTACAATTCTGAAAATCAGTTTGAAATTCTTCGCTGATTGACTTCTATACTACCAAACAGGTATGTTGATATAAATGATATTAAATATATTTGCAGAAAAATCTTCATTTTCATAATTCAATCAAAACGTTTAATGACTTTTCAAAAAATAAAATCAGTGGTTTGCAAAAATGATTTGACTTAAAATATCCTATATTTTGTCGACATTTCGTCTGTTTTGTAGAGAAGTAGTCTTCTTCGTTGAAAATTCTTCTTTTGTGTTGAAAATTTTGACTCTTTTCGTTGAAAATTGTCTCTTAGATTCAAAAAATTTATCTACCTTGGTAGGAATTACATCTTTTCCAATTTTTTTGCATAACATGCTACTGCTTGGTAAATTATTATTTGCAGTTGATAGAAATTAATGTTCAAATAATATATTATTATTCACACGAGTATTCTCTTAGAATAATGTTAGAGAATCACGGGTTTTCAGAAATTTTCCACTTTTTGTTCACTTTTCACAGTGAGTTTTTTTACAATTTTTTTCAAAATTCTGCTGACTGCTCAATTTTTGACCGATTCTAATAAATTTTTTTTTTAAATACTCGTAACGAATTATAATTTCATGTATAACAGCTACTTTTTCACTTTTCTGCAACAAACTAACCTAAAAAAATATGAACTTGCCAAGGTGGCTGAACCACGAAATTTCGAAACTTTTAAAACCATGAAATCGATAATATCTTTACACACAAACCTCAAAGTCACAAACCTCAAACCCACGAACATCAAACCCACGAACCTCAAACCCCCAAACCCGTAAACCCACAAACCTCAAACCCACATACCTCAAACGCACAAACCTCAAACGCACAAACCACAAACCTTGAACTCACAAAAAATATACCTCAAAGCCACAAACCTCAAAACCACAAAACCTCAAACCCACAAACCTCCAAACCCGTAAACCCACAAATCTCAAACGCACAAACCTCAAATCCACAAACATAAATCCCTCAAGCCCATAAACCTACAATCCTCAAACTCACAAATCCATAAACATAAAATACCAAACCCGCAAACCTCAAACACATAAACTTAAAACCCCAAACCCACAAACCTCAAACACATGAACCTAGAACCAAAACTCCACAAGCCCATAAACAGCAAACCCACAAACCTAAAACCCACAATCCCACAAAATTCAAACCCACAAACCTCAAACGCACAAACCTCAAATCCACAAACATAAATCCCTCGAGCCGATAAACCTACAATCCTCAAGCTCATACATCCATAAATCTAAAATCCCAACCCCACAAACCTCGAACACATAAACCTAAAACCCCAAACCCACAAACCTCAAACATATGAACCTAAAACCAAAGGGGGATTTAAGGTTCGTGGGTTGAAGGTTTGCGGGTTTGCTGTTTGTGAGCTTGTGGAGTTGTGGTTTCAGGTTTATGTGTTTTAGGTTTGTGGGTTTGGGGTTTTAGGTTTATGGATTTGTGACTTTGAGGTTTGTATGTTTATGGGCTTGTGGGTTTTATGTTTGTGGATTCAAGGTTTGTGCGTGGGAGGTTAATTTTTGTGGGTTTGAGCTTTGTGGGTTTCGGGGTTTGAGGTTTTTGGTTTAAGGTTTGTGGGTTTGAGGTTTGTAGGTTTACGGGTTTGGGGGTTTGAGGTTTGTTGGTTTAAGGCTTGTGGGTTTGAGATTTATGGGTTTGAGGTTTGTGGGTTTGACGTTTTTGAGTTTGCTGTTTGTGGGCTTGTGAAGTTGTGGTTACAGGTTTCTGTGTTTGAGGTTCGTGGATTTGGGGTTTTATGTTTATGGATTTGTGAGATTGAAGTGCGTAGGTTTATGGGCTTGTGGGTTTTATGTTTGTGGATTTGAGGTCTGTGCGTTTGAGGTTGATTTTTGTGGGTTTGACGTTTGTGGGTTTGATATTCGTAGGTTTGAGGTTTTCGGGTTTACGAGTTGCGGGGTTTGAGATTTGTTGGTTTAAGGTTTGTGGGTTCACGGGTTTTTGGGTTGGAAGTTTGTGGGTTTGCTTTTTGTGGGCTTGTGGAGTTGTGGTTTTAGGTTTATGTGTTTGAGGTTTGTGGGTTCGGGATTTTAGGTTTATGGATTTGTGAGTTTGAGGTTTGTAAGTTTATAGACTTGTGGGTTTTATGTATGTGGATTGGAGGTTTGTGCGTTTGAAGTTAATTTTTGTGGGTTTGAGGTTTGTGGGTTTAAGGGTTTGGGGGTTTGAGGTTTGTTGGTTTAAGGTTTGTGGGTTTGAGGTTTGTGGATTTGAGGATTCTTGGTTTGCTGTTTGTGGATTTGTTGTTTTTGGTTTATGCGTTTGAGGTTTGTGGGTATGGGGTTTAAGATTGATGGATTTGTGAGTTTGAGGTTTGGAGGTTCATGGGCTTGCAGGTTTAAAGTTACCGGAATTGAGGTTTGTGCTTTTGAGGTTTTTGGGTTTGAGGTTTGCGGGTTTCTGGGTTTGTGGTTCGTGGGTTTGAGGTTTGTGGGTTTGAGGTTTGTGCGTTTGAGGTTTGTGGGTTCGTGGGTTTAGGTTTATGTGTTTGAAGTTTGTGGGTTTGGGATTGTAGGTTTATGGATTTGTGAGTTTGAGGATTGTAGGTTTATGGACTTGGGGGATTTATGTTTGTTGATTTCAGGTTTGTGCTTTTGATGTTTGTGGGTTTACGGGTTAGGAAGTTTGAGGTTTGTGGGTTTGAGGTACATTCTTTGTGGGTTCAAGGTTAGAAGCTTGTGCGTTTGAGGTTTGTGGCTTTGAAGTTTCTGGGTTTTAGGTTTGTGGGTTTGCTGTTTATGAGCTTGTGGAGTTTTGGTTCTAGGTTCATGTGTTTGAGGTTTGTGGGTTTGGGGTTTTAGGTTTACGTGTTTGAGGTTTGTGGGTTTGGGATTTTAGGTTTATGGATTTGTGAGTTTGACGATTGTAGGTTTATGGGCTTGAGGGATTTATGTTTGTGGATTTGAGGTTTGTGCGTTTGAGGTTTGTGGGTTTTAGGTTTGTGGGTTTGAGGTTTATTTTTGTGGGTTCAAGGTTTGTGGTTTGTGCGTTTGAGGTTTGTGCGTTTGAGGTTTGTGGGTTTACGGGTTTGGGGGTTAGAGGTTCGTGGATTTCAGGTTTATGAGTTTATTTCAGGTTTGGTGAGTTTGTTGCAGAAAACTGAAAAAGTAGCAGGCCTACATGAAATTATAATTCGTTACGACTATTTAAAAAAAAATTTTTAGAATCGGTCCAAAATTGAGCAGTCAGCAGAATTTTGAAAAAAAAATTGTAAAAAAACTCACTGTGCGTCGGTTTGAATTCCATAATAATTAACCTTGAAAAATATTTTTTGTAGGATATTCAACTGGACAGGATGGATTTCGCCATCTGCTGGCTTTTACTCGGATTCTCCTTCACTGTGGCAGAATGTACTCCGTTATCCAAATTATTTCGGAGAGAATTTTCTGATGATGATTATAATAGAATTTGTGATAATCACAGCCTAATTTTGAATTCTGAAAATACCGATTTGTCCTTTATTGGACCAAATTTCATCGATGATCCTCTCCTATCATGTTTGACATTAGAGGGCAGAGGAATTCAAAGAATAGCCTCCAGAGCTTTTGACAAACTTCCAAACTTGACATACTTGGAGTTATCAAAGAATCATTGGGATGGACAACAGATGTTATCGATCGGTGGTCATAAAACTCTGAAGATACTCATTTTGGATGATGTCTGGTCAAATAGGTATGACGACCATGACTATGAAGATAGCAGAATAATGCATATAAACTCAACATATCCAGCATTAGAAAAGTTGGTTTTCAGAAATAATGAATTACGTAAATTTAGAATCATAGTACACAAGACAGCTGACTTTCCTAAGCTTTCATATTTAGATTTTCGTTCTAACAATATTGCCACATTCAATACTGACTCTTGTACTGAATATGATGATCTCAATTATCGAAACGATTTCTCATGGTTACCTAAATCACTAAAATATCTGAACCTTGACTCTAATGATTTACATTCCATGTCGCTCACAAATATGAATGAACTTGAATTTTTGTCAATCACTAGGAACTCTGACCTTCAAAACATTACCATAAAAAATCTAAATAAGCTTAAGACATTTTTCGTTTTTATGAACTCCATTGGTCCTAATGTCTCCGATCAATTCAGTGGTATGCCTGAAATTGAAGAATTCTATCTCAGTAATAATAAAATCTCTTATTTTGCTGGCCAAATTGTAGATTTTATGCCAAAACTGCGGAACCTAAATCTCGAACGGAATCTTTTAACTGATGTTCCTGTAATAAAAAATGCACCCAGTTTGCAGATTTACTCGCTACGTCGTAATAAAATAAGTGAAATTGGGTCTCATGATTTTAATGGTATGCCAAATTTGAAATTCTTGGATCTAAATGATAATAAGATTAAGGCGATAGATCCGAATACCTTCGATCATCTTGAGAAATTGGAAACTCTCCTACTCGAAAGAAACAAGCTAGTTAACCTTCCAGCTGGATGGATGCTAAAATTCCAAACTCTTCGTTCTGTTCATCTGGAAGGGAATCAATTTACAATTCTTGAAAATCTTGAATTAAATAGTAGTCCTTCGTTCGTGAAATTTTTTCTAGGAAATAATCTTTTCGAATGGCCTGATCATCAGCCTTTCGCTTCCGTACCCAAAAATATATCAATACACGCCGAGTAAAAGTGATTCGACTCGATGCTTGGCTACGTCTCAAAACTGAGACTCAGAAATCAGACTGTTAACGGATGCGAAGGATGAAAATTGACGAAAGAAAAATTTGTAATTATTACATTAGTTATTTTTAATTTAAGTATTCAGAATCTTGGGTTAATAACCCTAGTGATAAGAGAACATGAGAGTTATAAGATGACATGAGAGAACAGTCAAACGTTGCAGAACCCGGGAGAGCGGTGAGCCAACGTATGCAGGAACATGAGATTAAAGTCAGGCAAAAACATTTCACGCAATCAGTACTAGCTGATCAACATATCGAAATAGGAAATAACATTTTATTTGACAAAATAACCGTCATCACAAAAACATACATTATTTTTCCAAGAGAACGACTATAACTCTGGAAAAATTTCTTCAACAAAATTAAAGTTGTAATTTTCTATAAGGATCTCCTAAGCCGTTAGAAATACGTAAAACAATTCAAGTGCCTAGATTAGACTTTATAAAAAACATTATACAATTTAATAAATGTATTATAATGAATCATCCTGATAGCATTAAATCTTTATGCAATTTAGTAAACAAACTTTTGTATCATGACTGTTATAATTACTTTCGCATTTTTAATAATTGAACAATAAAATGTTGAGCAACCTAAAACTTGATTAGATTTTTTCCAATTTCCTCATTTCCACAATTACTATTAATGGAGAGTCTTGGTTTGAATAGGTTTAATAGCAGTTCAGAATTATAGTTTATAGAAAAAAAAATTTAGTACAAAATAAAAATTTTGAGTTACTTTTTATTTGTATAACTATTTAAATGGAAATTTGCCTTTTTTAGTTGAATTCAATTGTTTTTTAGTCGAGTGTTCATCTATTTTGTTACAAATTTATGTATTTTGTGGAAAATTGGTCTTTTTTGGATTACAAGTCCATCTCCCTTGATAGAATTTTTTCCTTCTTTAGTTGAAAATACAACTGTTAAAAAATACATTTTTCTGTTTGAAATATCAAGTATTCCATTTTTTGTTGAGAATTCATCTTTTTCGTTCAAAAATTGACTAATTGATTGAAAGTTGAACTATTTTTTTGACACTTCATTTTTTGCTTATTGAAGATTTTTCATTTGATTTATTTATTACAATAAAGAGCAAGTTCTCTAATTACAAATGTATTTAAAAAAGGGTATCTAATTACAATAATTTTGGGTTGTACATTCAAGTCTGGCAACGGGCAGTTGCTCGGTTGAAAGTTAAAGCTTCATAATTCTATTTGAAATTTAAACTTTTCCACTTTTGGATAAAAACTCTTTCAAAAAATAGCCTTTTTGGCATCTTTTTTTGATTGATTGATTGATGACTTTTTTTGAAAATTCGTATTTTCGGGTCGAAAAATAAAATTGTTTATTATGAAATTCTCCTCTTTTAGAAAATATTTCGTCTTTTTTGATAAAAATACAATTGGTTGAAAATTAGTCTTGGTGATGCATTCGAGATTTTCTTGTAACATGTTTGGGTGAACTCGAAGCTTCATGGAGATCGGGAATCTCGAATAAAAAATTTCGAGATCTTGAGTCGAGAATCTCGACACTTTTCATTCGAGATTCTCGATCTCCATGCAGTTTTGAGTTCACCTGAACATGTCTCAAGAAAATATCGTATTTTCTTGAAATCGTCTCGAATGCATCACTAACTAGTCTTTTTTGTCTTAGAATTCAACTACCTTGTTGCGAATTGATCTTTTCTGGATAATTCGAACTGTTTTTTATTTAGAATCATCTGAAGAATTCATGTTACTGTTAGTAATTTTGATGAAAATTCTAGAATCCGAAAGAAAAACCCTTTTCAATTAAAACCTATGAAGAACGCTTCGATGCTCATCTTCAGTTACAATCTTAGATTCAGGCAACAATTTAACGAATTAAATTATGCTGTTCAAACAGAGCATCCAAATAGCATGATTAGGCGATCAGCTTTACAGGTGGAGTAAAAATTGGCTATTAAGAAATATATAATGAATCTGAAAGAGGGCATAGGGACCCAGGTGAGGCCGTGAAACCCATGACGCTAAATGAAGCTCAGCAGGAAGCTCCGATGTCGGAAACCTGGTTCAAAGAGCAAAAGAAAGGAAGAGCAAAAACCCTAAAAAGCTTGCCACCAAGGGTTAATAGACTCCAAACCACTCAATGCCTCTTCATCAGAAATTATAGTTATTCTGCAGCTACTTTCAAATGTAGGTCACCAGGAAACCCAGTGCTACACCAAAATGCAAAATTTTCAAAAAGGACAAGTTACGACCTGACCACCGGACCGAGTCAACCAACCCCAGGCAGAAAACCTGGACAGAAAGTATTTCGAGGAGCGCGAAGAAAACGAGCAAAAGACACGGGATATAGAGTATCTGCTATCTCTGAACGACTCTATTCAATTAGAGGACAACTGCATGGGACCAGAGGATTAGCACCGTTATTAGTAGACACTTGAGCCTTCTTAAACATGATCAAGGATAAAATGTTCACTGAACATTAACCACATAAACAAGACATAACGAAATTTTCTATAGGAAATGACAAGCATCAGCCGGAAAAAGTAACGCTACTTAAATTTCAGGGCAAGGTATATACTTCATAATTATTTCTGACCATTTTTCATTACCAGAAGACGGAACTATCGGAGTTCCGTTTTTGTATTCTTAACAATTTAATTTATCCAACAAGACCCTTCAGCTAGACGATAAAGTACACCCACTAGAGAGTGAAGGAATCGCCATACCGCGAAATTCGGTAAAAATGATCACTATAGAAACAGGTAGAAAACAAGGACTTGTACTTATTGAAAATAACCTTCACGTTTCTGATTCTATTTACCGGATCGACGACTTACGGATTCTCATTCCCATTAGCAACGAAACTGAAAAAGACATGCGATTGTCAGCCTCGACATACAGAATGTCATCCGGAAGAAATTCACAACTAAGTAAACGACATGATTACAGAAAATATTTTAGCCGAATCAAACTGAACCTTTAACTCACCCCTGTGGGTGGTTTCAAGGAAGATAGATGCCTCAGGGAAAACTGAGTGGAGACTAGTCGTCGATTTCAGGAAGTTGAATTAGAAAACTGATCAAGGCGTGTATCCACTTCCGGTAATCGAAGATACCCTCGAACACCTGGGAAAAGCCAAATTCTTTTCGGCTTTCGCTCTGAGTTCCGGTTTTTATCAACTCCCAATGGATGATCGGAAAAATGTGCTTTGTCTATCTGGATGGCATTGTCGTGTTTAGTAAAACACTACAAGAGCACAACGAAAACATAGTCACATTGTTTGAAAGTCTACGTGCGACCGAGTTGAAATTGCAGCCTAGTAAGTGCGAGTTTTTGAGATTGAGAGTTAATTCTAGGTACAAGAAAAGGTTTCCCGAAAAGAAAATTCAATTACAAAATAAGAGAGATAGAGATGCTAATTCGTTCGGCCGATACTCGAAGGGCGAATACCGGAATACCCGATTCCTAACATCTAATTCACTAAATAATCACGAACCCCAGAAATTCCACGGTAGCTATTTTGAGGTTATGTTTCCTCGGAAGTTATACACGTGCCGAATATCGGCGTTAGCGAGAGCAACAATAAAATCATCAGGCCAACATGGCGTCCAGAAAATTGACACACGGTAACGCCGACAATACGAATTTCTATAACCCCCTCTTTACAAGAAAGTAATTGACCTGCACCAAAAGATAAGCCACTGAAACCCATGGTTTCCACTAATCATGGAAAAATACATAATTTCATAGAAGAAAAAGCACCAACGCCATTGGCGACTTCATCGGGTCCTCACCCTCGTGAAAAAAAGACCAACTATAGATCACATTAAGACCAGTTTCAAACCACGTTTGGTCTTTTTCTGGTCTTTTACCTTTCAGCCTATACCTGCATCAATTTTAGGGCATTTAAATAGACACCACTCTCTCTCTGTTAAGTAAGGATAGCTGTCCGTATCAACAAACTAGCTATACCTAAAAGTCCCAAAGAATCTGGGGTGATTTATTATTGTTTACGAGATCTAGAAGGCTTCAACCAGTTGCCGGTATATTTATGGAACTCTGTCCCTCCCTCCATCTCGCCATCTCTTTCTGTTATTATGGCTATGGTCCGGACTACTGACTCGTGATGAGCCTATTAATGATGGGATATTGGGGGTTGAAACTGCCGGGACAAGAATATACCTGCCTATACTGTGATCGAAAGTTTGTCTTTTTTTCACGAGGGCACGTCCACCGGTCTAAACTCTAATTATTAAAATCCACCAGGAAGCAAAAGGTGGTGTACGTGAGCATCCGAATCAGGTCGCCAACCGCCTACCTGAATTTAAAGGACCTTACCTCAATCGTAGACTGATAACGAAAACTGAAGCTACTTTAATTTGTCGCGAATACAGTGTTGAGAGTTCGAAAGAAAACGAGAGCAAACAACGCGACTGCGTCTCGGCACGTGGCAGCCGAACGAAGAAGGACTCTGCATGGTCGTCGGCGGGCTCGTAGCCCTCTTTCTCAAGGCGAGTTTCCCCGGCACGGCGCTGATTGGCTGCTTGCTCGACGCTGTCCGGGGATTGGTAGATTTGAACTCGCTCGCTCAGCTCAGCTGTAGGGCCACTAGAGAGGAGAGGCAGGGACTTCTTAACTGGTGGCCTGTAATCAAAATAAAATCTGCGGAGTAGATCCATTGCATTTCCGGTAAATGAGGAAGTTCTCGTCCTCTCTGGAGCGAGATTGTTCGCATTGGCAAACACACGGGACAAATCTAGGACGAACAGACCTATTTCGCATCCGTAGCATAGGAGTCTTGAGGTAGGCTGAGATCTCGATCCAGTTCTGTCGCGTCGAGGGCCCGGTTAAAGGATGTGAGGACTTCCTCCCACAAATGGATTACTGGTGCAGACCAAGGTATAGCTCCTGGCTACTAAGTTCACTCCCAAAGCCTAGGGATCAGGATGCGCGGTCGTCCCTGGCTCTGGAAGTATCCGAGGTTTCCAGCCAGGTTCCAGGAATATTGGAGACAGCAAACGGAAAGGTGGGAACCAGATTCAAATTCGAATTTCGATTCTTAATTGGAAGTGGCGGCAGCGAGTAAATCCCAGTTCTCTGGAGGCCTCACAGAGTCCCAAAATCCCTCGATGTCCCTCGTTGAGAATATCCATGACGCAAGGTCATAAATAACAAACAAAAGAAAATACCCTCCGAATTAATCCTAAATTTTTTAAATTAACCTAAATATGCCCTTGGAGCGTCGTGCCGCGTGCCGAGAGACCCCATATCGCTTCAGAATCAAAATAATAATATAAATAATACGAACTAAACCTTTGTCGTGTTACACTGTAAATTGATTATAAATTATTCCACTATAGCTAAGTCATTGACGGAATTAACAAGAAAGGATCATCGTTTCGAGTGGAATGCCCGGATTGCAATTAAACATTTACATTGACCACATATGCTAGCAAGGTAGGCTTGGAAGCAATTTTATCTCAAGGAGGAAATCCTATTTTTATATTTTAAGAACTTTGAACGCACCAGAGTAAAATTACACCACTGCAGAGAAGGGACTTTTAGCGATTGTATGGGCAATCAGAAGACTACGTTAATATTTATTGGGAGCAAAATTTATAATTCAGACAGATCATGAAGCCTTAAAGTGGCTTTTCAATCTGAGAAATCATTTGTCCAGATTGTTAGGCTGGATACTACACTTGGACGGATATATGTACGTGATTGAGTACAGAAAAGAAAAGGACAACACCGCGGCTGATGTGCTCTCACGAATGCATGCAATCCATCAAGAGGAAGATGTTTCAGGTATCTTACCCGCAAACGCAGAGGTCAATAACAAACAAATGAAGTTAATCAACTAATCGCGAGAAGCTTAAGAAACGGCAATTTACTGTGATGTTCTGAAATGAGTATTAGCATTTAATTTTTAAAGTTATATGTAACTATTTTTTCATTTTTTCCTTAAATTAGTATCAAAAGTTAATAATGAAGCAAATTTTCAGAAATAAAAGTGAAAATTTAAAAACAATCTAGAGTAAAAATTATTTGAATGTTTGAATGAAAATTATAGTTTGATGCTTTTCATGTAATGAACTAATTAATTAATTATCAGCTGATTAATTTGTCTACAGTATTAAATTACATAAAAATTCAATTTTAATTTTTTTGAATTCAGTACATTAATCGATTATTTACTTGAAGGTTATGGAATTTAATATTGGCTATAATTTGTATAATAAGAGTTTCTTAATGTTTAAAATAAAGCTATTTCAATTATACTACTTTTGTAAATTTTTGTGATGTTGTGAAATGAGTATCTGAATTTTAATTTCGAAATGATTCTTGTTAATAGTTTAGAAGGTTGTTAATAATTCAAATTTTCAGGAAAATTAAAAGTAAAATTATTTGAATGATTCAATGGAAATGATTATTCAATGCTTTTCATTTTATGAAGCCGACTGACAGCTGATGGCGCTTTTTGCTACAACATCCTGGATCGTACTACGAAAATGCACTGTCGATAAAAGTCGCATCTGTCTTGGCAGGAATTTTATTGCATTCTTCATTCAAATTTGAAATTCCCGCCAAAACAGATGCGACTTTTATCGACAGTGCATTTTTGAAGTATGATCCAGTACGGTCGAGCCATAAGCGCCATCAGCTGTCAGTTCAAAGTTATCCCAGGAATCTTAGAAAATTTTTTTTATTCTCTTGAAATCTTTCAAAATGCTTAAAAAGCTACTACATTTTTTATTCAAAATCTTCAAAAACCTTTTTTTTCAATTCGTCAAAATCATTTCAAATTTCGAATCGTTTACAATTTTTTTCAAACTTGTACATATCTTTTAAAATGTTTCTAATTTTTCTTAAAATTTGTGAAAAATCTTTCAAAACTGAAAAAATTGTCTTAAAATCTTCCAGATTGTTTTCGATATTTTAAGAAATTTTTTGAAATGTTTTAAAATCTATTTAAATTTTCTTCAAAAATACAGTTTTTAGAATAAAAATTCACTTCAAATTATCCCAAGATTCTTGGAAAAAATTTTTATTCTCTAGAGATCTTTCAAAATTCTTAAAAAGCTACTACACTTCAAAGTCTTCAAAAATCTACATTTTTCAAATCATTTCAAATTTTAAATTGTTTTTAAAATTCCATAAAAACTAGTAAATATCTTTTAAAATTTTCCTAATTTTTCTTAAAATTTGTCAAATATCTTTCAAAACTAAAAAAATTGCTTTAAAACATTCAAGATTTTTTTCTATATTTTTAGTAATTGTTTGAAATATTCTAGAAGTTTTTGAAATTTGTTTCAAAAATTAATTTTTCAATATAAGAAATCGTTCAAAGTTATTCCAGGAATCTCAGGAAAACTTTTTTATATTTCTGAAATCTTTCAAAATTCTTAAAAAGCTCTTCAATCTTTTGTTCGAAATCTTCAAAATTCTACATTTTGTTAATATCTTTTTGAAATATTCTTAAGATTAAAATTATTTTATAATCATGACTTGACATGACTGCTCAGATATTTAAAAGTAAACATACTTGACTTATTTTATGATAAGAAAAATACGGTTTACGAAACGTTTTATTGCTCCTCAATTCCCTTCCTGCGCCAAAATGTGCGCATAGAATTTTCCTCAATAAGGCTACAATTATTAAGGTATATATACCAGTTCAAAATATACAGCATTTCTTATCAGTTGCGGATCATCAAGATCTTCTTTGAAAATCAGTTAACAGTCTCCGTAAAAATGAAGATTTTTATGTGTGCACTACTTTTCACTTTTAATTCTTCTGGTGCGTAAAATTTAATACCCAATCATGTAATTAAAAAAATGTGGATTTTCACTTCGACATTTTCATCAGGGATGCCAACATATGCTAAAAAGATTTCATTTTATTATTATTTTTTTCCATATGTCTCAGTAATTAATCTGTTTATGAGAATATATATATATATATATATATATACAGTGA
>CAKNXH010063837.1:9399-41083 GCA_932178445.1 Andricus quercusramuli
AAAAAAAATCCCGAATAATCAAATTCCTGAATAATAAAATTCCACAATAATAAAATTCACGAATAATAAAATTCCCGACATAAAATTTCCGCATAATTAAATTCTCAATTTATAAAAATCCCCAGTTAGAAAATTCCTGAATTTTAAAATTCCCAAATAATAAGATTCCCGAATTGGTAATTCCCGAATAATAAAATTCCTGAAATAATTATAAGATTGCCAAAGTATAAAAATTCCAAATTATAAAATTCCTGAACATGAAATTACCAAACAGTTTATAATATTACTGAATTGAAAAATTCCTGACAGAAAATTTCTGAATAATTAAATTCCTGAATTATAAAATTCTTGAATAATAAAATTCCCGAACAGTTCATAAGATTACCGAATTTGAAAATTCCCAAATAATAAAATTCCTGAAATGATAGAATTGCCAAAATATAAAAATTCGGGATTTATGAAATGCCCAAACAATTTATAATATTACTAAATTGAAAAAATCCCGAATAATAAAATTCTCGACTGGAAATTTCCGAATAATCAAATTCCTGCATAACAAAATTCCAGAACAAGAAAATTCCCGAATTATAAAATTCTTGAAATATAAAATTCCCAAATAATAACATTCCTGAATGATAAAATTCCCGAGCAGTTTATAATATTACCAGTTTTGAAAATTCCTCAATTATAAGATTCCTGGATTATAAAATTCCTGAAATTATCAAATTCCCAAATATTAGCATTCCCGAATTTGTAATTCCCAAATAATAAAATTCCTGAATGATAAAATTCCCGAACAGTTTATATATTACCAAATTTAAAAATTCCCGAATAATGAAATTCCTGAAATTATAAAATTGCCGAAATATAAAAATCCCGAATTAGAAAATTCCAGAATAATAAAATTCCCGGACAGTTGATGATACTACCTAATTTGAAAATTCCCGAAAAAAATGTCCGCATGATTAAATTCCTGAATAATTAAATTCCCGAATTATAGAATTCTTGACTGGAAATTTCCGAATAATCAAATTCCTGCATAATAAAATTCCAGAATAATAAAATTCCCGAATAATAAAATTCCCGAATTGATAATTCCCGAACAAAAAAATTCCTGAATGATAAAATTCTTGAATAATAGAATTCTCGAACAGTTTATGATATTACCGAATTTGAAAATTCCCGAATAATATGATTCCTGAAATGATAGAATTGCCCAAATATAAAAATTCCAAATTATAAAATTTCTAAATTATGAAATTCCCAAACAATTTATAATATTACTGAATTAAAAAATTCTCGACTGAAAATTTCCGAATAATCAAATTCCTGAATAATAAAATTCCAGAATAAGAAAATTCCCGAATTATAAAATTCTTGAAATATAAAATTCCCAAATAATAACATTCCTGAATGATAAAATTCCCGAACAGTTTATAATATTACCAATTTTGAAAATTCCTCAATTATAAGATTCCTGAATTATAAAATTCCTGAAATTCCCAAATATTAACATTCCCGAATTTGTAATTTCCAAATAATAAAATTCCTGAATGATAAAATTCCCGAACAGTTTATAATATTACCGAATTTAAAAATTCCCGAATAATAAAATTCCTGAAATTATAAAATTGCCGAAATATGAAAATCCGGAATTAGAAAATTCCTGCATTATAAAATTCCCAAATAATAACATTCCCGAATTGGTAATTCCCGAATAATAAAATTCCCGGACAGTTGATAATATTACCGAATTTGAAAATTCCCGACAAAAAATTTCCGCATATTAAATTCCTGAATAATTAAATTCCCGAATTACAAAATTCCTGAACTATAAAAATCCTGAAATTAGAAAATTCCCGAAAAGTTTATAATATTACCGAAAGGAAAAATTTTCGAATTAGAGAATTCCTGAAATGATAAAATTGACAAAATATAAAAATTCCAAATTATAAAATTCCGGTATACTAAAATTCCCAAACACTTTATAATATTACTGAATTAAAAAATTTTTGACAGAAAATTTTCGAATAATTAAATTCCTGCATAATAAAATTCCAGAATAATAAAATTCCCGAATAATAAAATTCCCGACTAATAAAATTCCCAAATAATAAAATTCCTGAATGATAAAATTCTCGAATAATAAAATTCCCGTACAGTTTATACATCACCAAATTTGAAAATTCCCGAATAATAAAATTCCTGAAATTATAAAATTGCCGAAATATACGCATCCCAAATTAGAAAATTCCTGAATTACAAAAAATCCAAATAATAAAATTCCCGAATTATAAAATTCTCGGATTATAAAATTCTCAACAGAAGAATTCCAAATAATTAAATTCCTGCATAATGAAATTCCCGAATAAAAAAAATTCCCAAATAATAACTTTCCCGAATTGGTAATTCTCGAATAATAAAAATTCCCATCAGTGTACAATATTACCGAATTGGTAATTTCCGAACAATAAAATTACTCAATTAAAAAATTCCTGGATAATAAAATTCCCGAATTAGAAAATTCGCGAAAAGTTTATGATATTACCGAGTAGAAACAATCTAAAATTAAAGAATTCCCGAACAATGAAATTCCTGAAATTATAAAATTGCCAAAATATAAAAGTTTCAAATTATAAAATTCCCGAATAATAAAATTCCTAAACAGTTTATAATATTACTGAATTGAAAAATTCCTGAATGATAACATTCTCGAACAATAAAATTCTCGATAGTTCATATTATTACGGAATTTGAAAATTCCAGAATCATAAAATTTCCGAATTGGAAAATTTCCGAGTGATAAAATTCCTGAAAAGTTTATAATATTACTGGATATAAATACAAAAATTCCAAATGATAAAATTCCCGAATAATGAAATTCCCAAATAGTTTATAATATCACTGAATTTAAAAATTCCCGACAGAAAATCTCCGAATAATTAAATTCCTGCATAAAAAAATTCCAGAATGATAGAATTTCAGAACAATAAAATTCCTTAATGATAAAATTCTTGAATAATAGAATTCTCGTACAGTTTATGATATTAGCGAATTACAAAATTCCCGAATAATAAAATTCTCGACTGAAAATTTCCGAATAATCAAATTCCTGCATAATAAAATTTCACAAAAATAAAATTCCCGAATTATAAAATTCTTAAAATATAAAATTCCCAAATAATAAAATTCCTGAATGATAAAATTCTCTAATAATAAAATTCCCGAACAGTTTATAATATTACCAATTTTTGAAAATTCCTAAAATTATAAAATTTCCAAATAATAACATTCCCGAATGATAAAATTCTCGAATAATAAAATTCCCGTACAGTTTACATATTACCAAATTTGAAAATTCCCGAATGATAAAATTCCTGAAATTATAAAATTACCGAAATATAAAAATCCCGAATTAGAAAATTCCTGCATTATAAAATTCCCAAATAATAACATTCCCGAATAATAAAATTCCCGGACAGTTGATAATATTACCGAATTTGAAAATTCCCGACAAAACATTTCCGCATAATTAAATTCCTGAATAATTAAATTCCCGAATTATAAAATTCCTGAACTATAAAAATCCTGAAATTAGAAAATTCCCGAAAATTTTATAATATTACCGAATGGAAAAATTCTCGAATTAGAGAATTCCTGAAATGATAAAATTGACAAAATATAAAAACTAATAAAATTCCCAAATAATAAAATTCCTGAATGATAAAATTCTCGAATAAAAAATTGCCCTACAGTTTATAATATTACCAAATTTGATAATTCCCGAATAACGAAATTCCTGAAATTATAAAATGCCCGAAATATAAAAATCCCAAATTAAAAATATTGCTGAATCACAAAAAAACCAAATAATAAAATTCCCGAATAATAAAATTCCTGAACAGTTAAAAATATTACGGAATTTGAAAATTCCCGACCAAAATTTCCGCATACTCAAATTCCCGAACTACAAAATTCCTCAATAAAAAATTCCAGGATAATAAAATTCCCGAATTAGAAAACTTCCGAATTGGAAAATTCCCAAATAATAAAATTAGAAAAATTCTCGAATGAGAGAATTCCCGAATAATAATTCCTAATATGATGAAATTCCCGAAATATAAAAGTCCAAACTATAAAATTCCCGAATAATAAAATGCCCAAACAGTTTATAATATTACTGAATTTAAAAATCCAGGACAGAAAATTTCTGAACAATTGAATTCCTGCATAATAAAATTAGAGAATAATAAAATTCCCGAATTATAAAATTATCAACAGAAAATTTCCGAATAATCAAATTCCTGCATAATGAAATTCCCAAATAATAATATTCTAGAATAATAAAATTCGAGAATAATAAATTTCCTGAATTATAAAATTCCCGAATAATACAATTCCCGAATTATAAAATTTCCAACAGAAAATTTCCGAATATTTAAATTCCTGCACAATGAAATTCCCAAATAATAAAATTCCCGAATGATAAAATTCTCGAATAATAAAATTTTCAATAGTGTACAATATTAAAGAACTTGAAAATTCCTGACAGAAAATTTCCGCATAATGAAATTCCCGAAAAATCAAATACCCGAATTGGTAATTCCCTAACAATGAAATTACCGAGCAGTTTATAATATTGTCGAATTTGAAAATTCCCGAATAATAAAATGCCTGAAATTATAAAATTGCCGCAACATAAAAATACCAAATTAGAAAATTCCTGAATTATAAAATTCCCAAATAATAACATTCCCGAATTGGTAATTCTCGAATAATAAAATTCCCGAAAAGTTTATAATATTACCGAATTTGGAAATTCCCGAATAATAAAATTCCTGAATTGAAAAATTTCTGGATAATAAAATTTCCGAATAATAAAATTCCCGAAAAGTTTATAATATTACCGAATAGAAGAATTCTCGAAATAGAGAATTGCCAAATAATAACATTCCTGAAATGATAAAATTGCCGAAATATAAAAATTCCAAATTATGAAATTTCCGAATAATAAAATTCCCAAAAAGTTAATGATATTACTGAATTTGAAAATTTCCAAATAACTAAATTCCTTAATAATAAAATTCATGCATAATACAATTTCCGAACAGTTTATTATATAACCGAATTTGAAAATTACCGGATAATTGAATTCCTGAAATGAGAAAATTGCCGAAATCTAAAGATTCCAAATTATAAAATTCCCAAACAGTTTATAATATCACTGAATTTAAAAATTCCTGAATAATAAAATTCCCGAATAATTAAATCCCTGCATAAAAAATTTCCAAAATAATAAAATTCCCGACAGAAAATTTCCGCATAATAAAATTCCTGAATAATAAAATTTCCAAACAGTTTATTATATTACCGAATTTGAAAATTACCGGATAATTGAATTCCTTAAATGACAAAATTGCCGAAATATAAAGATTCCAAATTACAAAATTCCCAAACAGTTTGTAATATTACTGAATTTTAAAATTTCTGACTAATAAAATTCCCGACAGAAAATTCCCGAATAATAAAATTCTCGATTTATAAAAATCCCCACTTAGAAAATTCCTTAATTTTAAAATTCCCAAATAATAAGATTCCCGAATTGGTAATTCCCGAATAATAAAATTCCTGAACACTTTATAATAATACCGAATTTGAAAATTCCTGAATAATAAAATTCCTGAAATTATAAAATTGCCGAAATATAATAAACCTAAAATTGGAAATTCCTGAATTATAAAATTCCCAAGTGATAGCATTCCTGAACAGGTGACTTCGAATAATAAAATTCCCGGGCAGTTGATAATATTACCGAATTTGAAAATTCCCGACAGAAAATTTTCGAATAATTAAATTCCAGAATAATAAAATTCCCGCATAATTAAATTCCCGAATAATGAAATTTCCGATTTATAAAAATCCCCAATTAGAAAATTCCCGAATAATTAAATTCCTGAAATTATAAAATTGCCGCAATATGAAAATCCCAAAGTAGACAATTCCCAGATAACAACATGCCCGAATTGGTAATTCTCGAATAATGAAATTCCCGACAGTTTATAATATTACCGAATTTGAAAATTCCCCACAAAAAATATATCCATAATTAAATTCCCGAATAATAAAATTCCCGAATCGGAAAATTTCCGAACAATGAAATTCCCGAGAAGTTTATAATATTACCGAATAGAAAAATTCTCGAATTAGAGAATTCCCGAATAATAAAATTCCTCAAATGATAAAATTGCCAAAATATAAAAATTCCAAATTATAAAATTCTTGAATAATAAAATTCCCAAACAGTTTATAACATTACTGAATTCAAAAATTCCCGACAGAAAATTTCCGAATAATTAAATTCCAGAATAATAGAATTCCAGAACAATAAAATTCCTGAATGATAAAATTCTAGAATAACAGAATTCTCGAATAGTTTATGAATTTACCGAATTTCAAAATTCCTGAATAATAAAATTCCTGAAATGATAGAATTGCCAAAATATAAAAATTCAAAATTATAAAATTTCTGAATTATGAAATTCCTAAACAATTTATAATATTACTGAATTGAAAAAATCCCGAATAATAAAATTCTCGACTGGAAATTTCCGAATAATCAAATTCCTGCATAATAAAATTCCACAATTATAATATTCCCGAATAACAAAATTCTTGAAATATAAAATTCCAAATGATAAAATTCCTGAATGATAAAATTCTCTAATAATAAAATTCCAGAACAGTTTATAATATTACCAAATTTGAAAATTCCCGATGTATAAAATTCCTGAAATTATAAAAATGCCGAAATATAGAAATCCCAAATTATAAAATTCCCAAATAATAATATTCCCAAATTGGTAGTTCCCGAATAATAAAATTCCCGGATAGTTGATAATATTACCGAATTTGAAAATTCCCGACAAAAAATGTCCGCATAATTAAATTCCTGAATAATTAAATTCCCGAATTACACAATTCCTGAATTAGAAAATTCCCGAAAAGTTTATAATATTACCGAATAGAAAAATTCTCGAATTAGAGGATTCCTGAAATGATAAAATTGCCGAAATTCAAAAATTGCAAATTATAAAATTTCCGTATACTAAAATTCCGAAACAGTTTATAATATTACTGAATTTAAAAATTCCCGACAGAAAAGTTACGAATAATTAAATTCCAGAATAATAAAATTCCTGAATTATAAAATTCCCTAATAATAAATTTCATGAAAAGTTTATAATATTACCGAATAGAAAAATTCTCGAATTATAGAATTCCCAAATAATAAAATTCCTCAAATGATAAAATTGCCAAAATATAAAAATTCCAAATTATAAAATTCCTGAAGAATAAAATTACCGAACAGTTTATAATATTACTGAATTAAAAAAATCCCGACAGAAAATTTCTGATTAATTAAATTCCTGCATAATAAAATTTCTGAATTATAAAATTTCCGAATTATAAAATTCTCAAATAATAAAATTCCTGTAATTATAAAATTACCGCAATATAAAAATTCCAAATTATAAAATTCCCAGATAATAATATACATAAATTGGTAATTCCGAATAATAAAATTACCGAACAGTTTATAATATTACCGAATTTTGAAATTCCTGACCATAAATTTCCGCATAATTATATTCCCGAATAATAAAATTCGCGGATTAGAACATTTCCGAATTGAAAAATTTCCGGATGATAAAATTCCCGAAAAGTTTATAATATTACTAAATATAAATACAAAAATTCCAAATTATAAAATTCCTAAATAATAAAATTCCCAAATAGTTTATAATATCACTGAATTTGAAAATTCCTGCATAATGAAATTCCAGAATAATATAATTCCAGAACAATAAAATTCTTGAATGATAAAATTCTCGAATAATAGAATTTTCGAACGGTTTATGATATTACGGAATTTGGAAATTCCCGAATAATGAAATTCCTGAAATGATAGAATTGCCAAAATATTAAAATTTCAAATTATAAAATTCCTGAATTATGAAATTCCCAAACAATTTATAATATTAATGAATTGAAAAATTCCCGAATAATAAAATCCTCGACTGGAAAATTCTGAATAATCAAATTCCTGCATAATAAAATTCCACAATAATACAATTCCCGAATAATAAAATGCCCGAATCATAAAATTATTGAAATATAAAATTCCGAAATAATAAAATTCCTGAATGATAAAATTCTCTAATAATAAAATTCCCGAACAGTTTATAATATTACCAAATTTGAAAATTCCCTAATTATGAAATTCCTGATATTATAAAATTCCCAAATAATAAAATTCCCAAATTTGTAATTCCCGAATGATAAAATTCTCTAATAATAAAATTCCCGAACAGTTTATAATATTTTCCAATTTGAAAATTCCCAAATAATAATATTCCCGAATTGGTAATTCCCGAATAATAAAATTCCCCGACAGTTGATAATATTACCAAATTCGAAAATTCCCGGAAAAAACGTCTGCATAATTATATTCCTGAATAATTAAATTCCCGAATTATAAAATTCCCAAATAATAAGATTCCCGAATTGGTAATTCCCGAATAATAAAATTCCTGAACAGTTTATAATAATACCGAATTTGAAAATTCCCGAATAATAAAATTCCTGAAATTATAAAATTGCCAAAACATAAGAATTTCAAATGATAAAATTCCCGAATAATGAAATTCCTAAACAGTTTATAATATTATTGAATTTAAAAATCCCTGAATAATAAAATTCCCGACAGAAAATTTCCAAATAATTAAATTCCTGCATTATAAAATTCCCAAATAATAAAATTCCTGAATGATGACATTCTCGAACAATAAAATTCCCGATAGTTTCTAATATTACGGAATTTGAAAATTCCAGAATCATAAAATTCCCGAAACAAAATTTCTGCATAATTAAATTTCCGAAAAATAAAATTCCCGAATTAGAAAATTCCTGAATTAAAAAATTCACGTATAATAAAATTCCCGAATTAGAAAATTTCTGGATTGAAAATTTCCCGAATAATAAAATTCCCGAAAAGTTTATAATATTACCAAATAGAAAAATTTTCGAATTAGAGAATTCCGGAATAATAAAATTCCTGAAATGATGAAATTTCCAAAATATAAAAATTCCAAATTATGAAATTCACGAATAATAAAATTCCCAAACAGTTTATAATATCACCGAATAGAAAATTTCCCGAATTGGAGAATTCCCGAATAATAAAATTCTCGGAATTTGAAAATTACCCACAGAAAATTTCCAAATAATTAAATTCCTGCATAAAAAAATTCCAGAATAATAAAATTCCGGAATGCTGAGATTCCCGAATTATAAAATTCCGAAATAATAAAATTCCTGGAATTATAAAATTGCCGATGTATGAGGATTCCAAATCATGAAATTTCCGGAAAATTTATAATATTATCGAAAAGG
Source organism: Andricus quercusramuli (assembly GCA_932178445.1). Classification (NCBI taxonomy): domain Eukaryota; kingdom Metazoa; phylum Arthropoda; class Insecta; order Hymenoptera; family Cynipidae; genus Andricus; species Andricus quercusramuli. The sequence goes on from CAKNXH010063837.1 coordinate 18,853, forward strand.
AAAATTCCCGAACAATAAAATTCCTGACAGAAAATTTCCGAATAATTAAATTCCCGAACAGGTTATAATATCATTGAATTTGAAAATTTAATTAATTTCATTTCATTATTCGGCAATTTTTCAATTCAGGAATTTTATTTTTCAAAAATTTCATTATTCGGAATTTTCCAATTCGGTAATTTTACATTGTCAGGAATGTTATGCTTCGGGAATTTTCAGTCGTCCCCTGTATGGGACGACCGAATAGATTTTAAGATTATGAATGGATTTTAAAAGATCCAAAAAATTTAATTTGAATTCCGGGAAATTGGGAAAACCGAGAAATTACCGGGAACAGAGAATTAAAAAAAATATCAACATTCTGAATTAGATCAGAGAATTTTCGAATAAAAAATTTCTATGAAAATTCCTAGAGAAACCAACAATAATTTGTTAAAGAATTGATTCCAAAAGAATATTTAATAAGATTTCCGAAATTCCCAAAGAAAGAATCTGGATGAATAAAAATTCTGAAAAAATTCATGAATAATGTGTGGTCATTTTTTGATCAATTTTTGCAATGACTTTTTCAAAAAATGTTTATCATTTTCTTGATTTCTATTGAATATACGATAAATTATAACCTGCTCCTGAGATGTGAAATAGTCTACTTTGATCTATTTCATGTATTTGTTTTACATAATTCTAAACCTGTTTCATTAAAATCAATAAAATCGAAAATAGTGAAAGTTGCTCACCTGCAACAGTGGCCATAGAAGGTAATGTTTTTTACTTCTGCAGGATTTTCAAAAAAAAAATTGGGAAAGTTAGAGTTCCCAAATAATAAAATTATCATTGCATTCCTGACAAATTTTTAAATGTTTTTTCAACAAATTTTTAAGAAAATATTAAAAAAGACTTCAAAACCGCTTTAAATTGCTTAGAAGGACAATTCGGAAAGTTTATACTTTTTTTTATTCATTCTTGAATTCATAGCATTGAAAATGATTTCGTGGATTTCTATTTTTTAAATATTTTTTAACTGTACAATGTATAAAAGTTAAAAAATGAAATTCTGCAGTCTAACCACTTCTAATAAAAAAATTTTTTAAATTGAAAGTTTTCAAAAGTGTTCAGTTTTTACAACTTCAAATGAAAAAAATGTATTTTCAAGAGTTTGAGTCTCTTAATTTCAATGATCGTGATCAATTTTTATTTGCAGTCAAAAATTGGTTCTTTTTCGAAATTACAGTAATTTCCTGTAATTTTTGGTTGTAATTTATTGTATTCATTTGTAGATTGGAAGTAATTTAAGTAATCCAAACAATTAACTTGTGATCTTCATTTTTTTTTAGTTATAATTCATGTATTTTAATAAAAATGGGGCTTTTTCTGTAGGAAATTCATCTTCCTCGTTGAAAATTCACGATTTTGGTTGAAAATTCAACTTTATGATGAAAAATTAATCTGATTTGTAGGAAATTTAACAATTTTGTTAAAAAGTCATTTTTTTGTTTGAAAATTCAATTGTTCTCTTGGAAATTAAAAATTTAACTAATTTGCTCGAATAATTTATTTATTTGCTTGAAAATTTAAACATATCGTTGAAAATCGTTTTTTTATTGAAAATTATTTCATTTCTTCAATTGAAGATTTAAGTATTCCATTTGAAGATTCTTCATTTCAGTTCAAAATTCATTCCTTGATTACAAATTTGACTATTTTGTTGAATATTCCATTTTTTGTGAAAGAATCATTTTTTAATTGAAATTCTAAGTATTTTACTTTGGTTGAGAATTATTTATCTTTTTTTAGTTAAAAATTCAACTGTTATTTGGATGAGAATCTATATTTTTTAGTTGAAAATTTAAATTTAAATTTTATTGGTTGAAATTAACTTATTTAACTAGTGAGTTGAAAATTCATCTATTTCGTTAAACATTGGTCTATTTTGGTAGAAAATTAATCTTTTCGGTTGAAAATTCAACTACTTGGTTAATATTCTAACTACTTGTTAAAAATTCATTTTTTAGTTTTTTGGTTATAGTTAAAAATTCCTCTCTTTGGTTGAAAATTTAATTATTTTGTTAAAAATTCATTTTTCAGGTTGAAGATTCTTCATTTCAGATGAAAATAATTTGGTTGAAAATTTAACTATTTTGTTGAAAATTCAGTGTTATTGGTTGAAAATTACCTTATTCAACTGCAAATTTAACTGATTCATATTTGTGGTTGAAAATTCAATTATTTGGTAAAAAATTAATCTACTTTGTAGAAAACTAATCTTCTCGGTTAAAATTGTATTTTTTCGGTGGAAAATTCAATTCTTCGGTTGAAAAATATTTTGCTTTGAAGAAAATTCAACAATTTAACTTAACTTCTTTAACTGATACATTTTTGATAGTAAGTTTATCTTTTGCAGTTGAAAATTCATCTATTTCGTTGAAAATTTGTCTATTTTGGTAGAAAATTAATCTGTTTGGTTGAAAATTCAACTACTTAGTTAATATTCAAACTACTTCTAAAAATTAATTTTTTGTTTTTTTTTGGTTTTAGTTAGAAATTCCTCTCTTTGGTTAGAAACTTAATTATTTTTTTTTAAATTCGTTGGTTTTTGGTTGAAAATTTAATTATTTTATTAAAAATCCGTTGTTTTTTGGCTGAAAATTTATTTTTTAAATGTAGATTGAACTATTCCATTTCGGTATTTCGGTAGAAAATTAATTTTCTCGTTTGGAAATTTATGGTTTTGTTTAAAAATTAAATTATTTGGTTACAAATTATTCTACTTTGTAGAAAACTAATCTCCTCAGTTAAAATTGTATTTTTTTGTGTGAAAAATTCGATTCTTTGGTTAAAACATATTCTACTTTCAAGAAAATTCAACAAGTTTGTGAAAAAGGTTTTTTTTTGTTAAAAGTTAAACAAATTTGTCTAAAAATTCGTCTTTTTGGGTTAATAATTCTACTAGTTTTTTTGTTTTGAAAAGTTGAAAGGTTTTATTCAAAATTCGTCTTTTTGGCTGACTTCAACGGGGTTGATATACTTTGTAGAAAATTCCACAGTATTGTTGAAAAGTCAATATTTTTTTTGAAGATTCTTCATTTTAGTTGAAAATTCATCACTTTATTTGAAAATTTCACTATTTTATTGAAAAATAATTGTTTTTCAGGGAAATATTTATTTTTGAACTGAAAATTTAACTATTTCATTCTTGGTGAAAAATTGTTATTTTTTATTAGAAGATTCAACTATTTGGCTGAAAATGTATATTTTTCAGCTGAAAATTTAAGTGTTTTTTTAAACATTTGTCTTTTTCGATAGAAAATTAATGTTTTTGGTCAAATATTCATTATTTTCTTGAAAATTTAACAATTATGGTTTCAGGATTGGACGTAGAGCACGCTAGGGTGGCAATCCGGGCCCTCGCAAAATTCCACGCTCTCGGGATGGCAGTAAAATATAAAAGACCAGATCAATTCGAAAAATTAAAAATTCGCTGCAAGTGTCTCACCATGAATCCAGAAGCTTTCCAAGGAATGAAGGATTCAATTTGGCAGGCCATGCATTCAGATCCAGAAATAAATAAACACAAATTAAAATGGGAACCCGTCATGGAAATGGACCCCGAAAATTGGACTGGAATCCCCGAAGAACCCTGGTCCACAATTATCCATTCCGATTTTTGGGTGAACAACATAATGTTTCATAAAAACTCAAATGGCGAAGTCGACGACATCAAATTCATCGATTTCCAAAATTACCTTTTCCAAAATCCAATTAACGAACTAGTCTTCTTTATCGGTGCAAATTTAATTACAGATTTGATACCAAAAAATCTCGACAGCCTCCTGGATTTGTACTACGAGAGCTTTATATCAGTTTTAAAAAAACTGGAATGTGACGTCTCTCTTTTTGGAAGAGAGAAATTTGATGAAATAGTGAAAAAAAGTGCTAGCAAAGAATATAGTCATTGTGCTTTTATGCTCAAGGTTTTGACGATTGATGTTGAGAATGATGGAGTTGATGCCAAAAAACTGCATTCAATGGAATTTGATTTTGTTAATGCAACTTTTTTTGACAGGATGAGGAAGCTTACTGCGCTCTTTGTAGAAAGAAATTGGATATGATTTTTATTTTTTACACCTCATAGTTCTGAAATTTTAATAAAAATTTATAATTCTGAAAGTGGGATTTACAATTCCAACTGAAAATCAGAAGACATAAAAAATTTAATTCAATTACGTAACATCTCAGGGGGGGGGTCTAGACATTTTGTTATGATTTTTTATGGAAGGGGGGAGGAGGTCCTTCACTCATGTACGTAATTTTTGCAAATTCGCAAAAACTTTCTTCTGAAGATTATTTTTTTATGATAAATTAAAAATTTTAATTTTAAGGCTCTTCCGGGTTTCAATCGTGTGCGAAGCTATGAATGTTGCCGACGTTTCGTGAACATTGCAGTATTCTCCACGATGCCTGTGATTGGCCGGAGCGCCCCATGGTGGGGACCGGTCGAACTGATTGACCAATCAAGTCTTTTTTAAAAAAGCCCGGGGAAGTCCCCACCATAGGGCGCTCTGGCCAATCACAGGCGGTGTCACGAAACGTCGGTAACATTCATAGTTTCAGACACGATTGAAACCCGTAAAAGCTTTAAAATTAAAAATTATATTTTATCATAATGAATCATAGTGAAAGCATAGAATCTACTTTTATTTTTTTAGTTATAAATTTCATTATTTGGTTGAAAATTTTCTTAAAAAGACGTCTTTTTTGCAAATTCAACTATTTTGTTGAACATTCTATTGAAATCCTTTTGGATGAAAATTTAACTCTTCTTTTGAAAATATGTCTTTTTGATTAAAAAATTCACCTGTTTTGGAAAATTTTCATTTTTCTTGGACAAAAGTGCAACTGTTTGGTTTAAAATTCAAAAATGTTGTTAGAAAGTCATACTTTTTTGTTAAAAATTCGACTATTTAGCAGAAAATTAACTTATAGTTTACAATTCTAATTTTTTGGTATTGGAAAGTGAACTGGAATCTTCTTTCGATGAAAATTTAACTACTTTTTTATAGTTTTTTTTTCGTTTATCTGTTTTGAAGGAAATATTTAATCTTTTTTTGATAAAAATGCAACTGTTAGGTTTAAAATTCAACTTTTTGGTTAAATTTAATATTTTGGTGTTGAAAAAAGGACTGAAATCTTTTCTGGATGGAAATTCAACTATTAAATATTTTTTTTATATTCAAAAATTCATCTGTTTTAAGAGAAATTTAATCTTTTTTGGATAAAAATGCAACTGTTTGGCTGAAAATGAAACTATTTTGTTAAAAAGTTATACTTTTGGTTAAAAATTCCACTGTTTTGTTGAAAATTTAACTATTTCGTAGAAAATTTATTTTTTGTTCAAAATTCATATGTTTGGTATTAAAAAATGCACTGAAAGCTTTTCTGAATGGAAGTTCAACTTAAAAAAAATTGTCCTTTTTTTATAAAAAATGTATCTGTTTTAGTACAAATTTCATCTTTCTTGGATAAAAATTAAACTATTTGTAGAGAATTCAACTATTTAGTTAAAAATTCATCTCTTCTAGTTGAAAAAATTCGTCTTTTTGGATGAAAAATTAAATTTTGTTCGTAGAAACTTATTTTTTGTTAAAAAATTCATATTTTGATCTTGCAAAGTCAACTGGAATATTTTCTTGGTGAAAATTCAACTATTTTTTTACAACTTGTTTTCTTTTTAACTAAAAATTTTTCTGTTTTAAGAGAAATTTTATTTTTAAATAAAAATTCAACTATTGGTTAGAAAATTCAATAATTTAGTTAGAGTCATACTTTTTTGGTAAAAATTCGTCTTTTTGGATTGAAAATTACATTTTTTCGTAGAAGATTATTTCTTGTTAAAAAATTCACATTTCGATCTTGAAAAATCAGCTGGAATCTTCTCTATTCTTTCAAAATTTGTTTTCTTTTTAAATAAAAATTAATCTGCTTTAAGAAAAAGTTCGTGTTTTTTGGATAAAAATGCAACTATTGAGTAGAGAATTCAATAATTTTGTCAAAGTCATACTTTTTTGGTAAAAATTCGTCATTTTGGATTGAAAATTGAATTTTTTCGTAGAAAATTACTTCCTGGATAAAAATTCATATTTTGATCGTGAAAAGTCAACAAAAATCTTTTATGACAGAAAATTCAACTATTTTTTAATTTTGATCAATAAATTCTTTGGTAGAAATTTCTTTTTTTATGAAAATGCAACTTTTTGGTTATAAATTATTCTTCTTTGCTTGAGTATTCAACTATTTTATTTGAAAGATTCGGTTGAATCAATTTTTTGAGAAATCATTTTTTTTTAAGATATATATATTTGTAGTTGAAAATTTATCTCTTTGGTTGAAAGTTCAACTATTTTGTTGAAAATTAATCTTTTTTAATTGAAAATTCAGCTATTTGTGTAAAAGTTAAACTACATTGTTATAAATGTAATTGAATGTCTTTTTTTTTGTTTAAAATTAATTTTTTAACTGAAAATGTAACTTTTCAATTTTTTTTCAAGATTGATCTTTTTTAGTTGAAAATTCTCCTTTTTTGGTGGAAAAAACCAAATTTTCTTGGTTTAAAATTTCATTTTTGTTGGGTAAAAATGCACCAGTTTCGTGGAAAAATAACTTTCTGCTGAAGTCATATTTTTTGTTTGTAAATTCAATTTTTATAGAGAAAATTCGTCTTTTGACTCGAAGGTTCAACAATTTAGGTAAAATTTTCTTTCTCCAGTGAAAAATCTTTATTTGTTGAAAATTCGTCTCTTTGGTTTTAAAAAACTTTTTTTTCTATAAATTTCATGTTTTTTGATAGAAATATAAACTATAACACTTTTTATAGGGAATTTATATTTTAGGTTGAAAATTCAACTATTATGTTAAAAATTTAATTATTTTTTTGAAAATTTAAGTACTTTGTTAAAAAGCCATCTTTTATAGTAGAAAAGACATTTTCTTGTTTAAAATAAATTAATAAAATAGTAAAAAAATTTTCGAAAACTAAAAATTACGTACAGAAAGACTGGGGGGGGGGGGGGGGGCTAGAAATATTTTGTGACAATTGAAGAAAATGAAATAAGCAGAAAGATGATAGTGAGCCAGTAATGCGTTTTATCACTCTAGAGAGATAAAAAAATGTTTTTTTTTGTTCGCAAACATTGGAACTGATTGAAACGATAAGATTGAACTTCCTGAATTAACTTTTGTAAAACATTGATTGCAGTAGGTGTTTACAGATTTGTATCAAAGCTCGACTTCTGTTTCCGCGATAATAAATCGGAACAAAGAATTCCAACATTATCAGCAATCAATATCCTCAGAAGAGCACTGTCATTCGAGATAATGAAGAAAATACATAGTTTCATGACAATTGCATGATTGTTTACTTTGGCCTCGATTATATCATTTCTCGCAATTCCAAATTCCGATCTCTAAGGATGTTGAATAAGACAAGCCGCTGTTATTATTAGAACAATTATTTTATAAAAATAAGGTATTATGTAATGTTTATTTAGAGAACACAGTGCGGCTGAAGCTGTCCTCCCAATTTGGCTGGCCAACCGCACTGCGCATGCGCTGCGCCAGCAGCCTCATTGGATGTTGATCGCGCGCTTATTTGAAAAGATTAAATGTGCAAATCAATTTTTCACAATAAGTAATAATCATAAAGTATAAAAAAATATTATTAATGATTGAGAAATTACATTGGTGAAGGAAGGCATTCTGTTCTTTGAATTTCAAATTAATAATTTATTAGTAAAAAGTAAAATAAAATAATTATTTCACCTCGCCCACTAAAAGACTATTTTGTGATCTGGAAATTAATTGTCATTATTTCCATGATGATGATTTATTATGAAAAATTGATTTACACATGTAATCGTTTGAAAAAAGCGCGCTATTTACAGCCAATGAGACTGCGGATGCAACGCATGCGCAGTGCAATTACGGAGCCAGATTGAAAGCACTGGGCTGAACCAAGTTCAAATAAAAGTTCCAGCTAAATCGGATTTTTTGCTCCTATGTGGTAACATATAATTATAGATAAAGAACCAAATAATATATTCTATTTATAAACAAATAGACGCACGTTAGATGTGAGACGATGCGAGAGTCTTTCAACTCTCGGTTAGATCAGGTGGTAGCGCTCGGGGTTTGGAGCTGGAAACTCTGGGCTCGATTCCTGCTGTATGCATTTTTTTATAATTTTTTTTATTCCGATTTTTTATTGCAATTGACTATTCAGTGTATTTAAATCAAGCCAAAATATTTATTTTCAAGAGATTTAAAAAAAAAAAATGAATTAATTGGATTTTTCAAACCTTTAATACTTCTGGAACGAATATTACAAGGATAAGCTAGTGCATCCACATACTTGAAAAATTCTGATTCCTTATGCATTTTCTGGTGAAAAAGTAGCACTCGTTACTATAATCTCAAAATATGAATATTTTAATAATAATAGAAAATGGCTTTTATTTATTATGCTCTATTATTATAACATTTTGATTTAATATGAGAATAACTATAACCAAAATATGAATGTTGAACTCAAAAAGGAAAATAAGAATTTTCTGAGAAAAAAAAAATTTTCCCTTCAGTAAAAGTGTTCAAGGTTGAAAAGCACAATTTTTTTGTATTAGAAAATGGCTAAAAATAAAAATTTCGGTTTAATTTATATAAATTGAATAGTCAATTGTATCGAAAAAAACGTCAAGAACAAAAAAAAAGATTGGCAAAAAATGGAGGTAACAGGATTCGAGCCCAGACTTTCCAGTTACAAACTCAGAGCGCTACCGCTTAATCTGACCAAGAGTTTAAAGACTATATTTAGACAAGAAACTTATTTACAAATAATTCTCAAAAATTAAATTATTTATTTCTAAGATAAAAAATCGGCTAGATAAACAGGTCCCAACCTATTATTAAGAGACAAATAAAAAAAAATTATTACTGTATTGATTTGGCCTCGGTTAATCGAGGCTAATAATGTTGTGTTGATCACTCACAATTTGAATAATTTACTTCTCAGAAAAATGTCGATAATTTGATGTAATTTGATTGATTATGTGCTTAATCATCTGCTTGTAAAAAATTGTTTACACAACCGCATAAATTTATTATAGGAATTATTTTGTCTCAAAAGTATATTTAAACAAAAGAAATTGTATAAAAATGGAAATGATTTATTGGAAGAATTTTAAAAAATTTGTGAAATGTATATTCTATGAAAAATGTTGTAATAAAGTTTATATTTTAAGAATAATATAAGCTACGTCAGAAAGTGCAAAGAACAGAATATAAGACGTGGAACGAAGAAACCAGCCTAAGGACTAAAAAATAGATTTTCCGGTTTTTATTGATCCTGAATGATGCAGATTTCCCCTATCAAATAAAAAAATCCCCATAGGTCCACGACCAAAATCATTTTCGGTCCTCAGGCTGGTTTCTTCGTTCCACGTCACATGTAACTGTCCTAGCATATTTTATTTCGTCCTAGATTTTTGTCGGTCAACTTTCCCAAAAGTCTTATATTTAGAAAGCTCCTTCTGCCTTGCTTCAAAAAAAAGTATCCACAAAATCTGTCCTTCTATGATTTCAAAATTTGTAATTTATAGGGTATTTAAATCAGTTCTTACTTGAATCATCCTGTAAATTTGATTTTGGTACTAAGATTTTTTTTTATATTTGATTGAATTTTCAATATTTATGCCAATGGTGAATAGCGGCTGATTAATCATTTTAGTTAAAAAATCTTCTTTTTTTGTATTTCAAAATCTAACTTTATCAAACACTTTTTTAAATGACTAGAACATTGTGCGCGCTACGCCCGCAATAATTTCCCTTTTTTTTTATAAATTTGGTTGATTTTTAAACACTTTATTATGGATTTTACAAAAAATCTTATAGGATTTGAAATCGTTGTATAATTATATTCGTTAAAAATTAATTTATTTGCTTGAAGATTTAACTATTTTGTTGAAAATTCACTCTTTTATTGAATTTTTTAAATGAAATGTTAACTATTCCGTGTTTGGTTTAACGTTTATCTTCTTTACATGAAAATTCACATTTTTGATTGAAAATTAGTCTTTTTAAATTGAAAATTAATTTTTTCAACTAAGAATTGTTTTTTTTCCCTCTTGTACAATTTTTGTTGTTGTAGAGTACTTTGTTAAAAATTATAATTTTTCGGTGTAAAATTAATCTTTTTGATTGAAAATTCATTAATTATTTCTTTAACTAAAAGTTAAACTGTTCTATTTTTTGTTAAAAATTTATCTTTTTCAGTTGAAAATCCATCTTTTTTGTTGAAAATTTGTCTTTCTTGGTAGAAAAGTCAACTATCAGGTTGAAAATTCCATTAAAACTTAAAAAATTTGGTTGAAATTTTCAAATTTTTCTGTTTGTAAATTAGTTTTTTTTATTGAAAATTAATTTTTCAACTGAAATTTTAACTATTGCATTTTTCTTCGCAATTTTTCTTATAGAAATGTAATCATATTGTTTGAAAATTCATTTTTTTATCTCAAAATTTAATTATTGCCGATGAAATGTATTTCATTTTGTTAAAAACCTATTTCTCTAACTTAGGATTAAATTATTTTATTTTTGGTTGAAACTCGATCTCTTTAGTTGAAAATTTAAATATTTTGTTGCAAATTTGCAGTGTTTGACACGTTACTGTGTGAAAGTAACGCGTTAACGTTACCGTTACTGCCTAAAAATTTGTAACGCGTTACCGTTACCGTTACTAAAAAAAGTAACGCGATACGTTACCGTTACTTTTTTTTATTAAATGCTTAATACATTATTTAAATGTCTGAAAAGAGTCTTAAGAATTTGGTACATTTGATTCAAAACTGAGAATTTTAATAAAACCGAATATTATATTTACCGTTAGGTAGAATAATTAAAAAATACTGAATTTGTCTATAAGCTCTCTTTTGTTTAAACTAATAATAAGTTTATAAATCCATACTGCAGTTTAATTAAGACTTTCCATCAAACTTTCTATTTTTTTTCAATAGTACCAATTTTTCAAAAAGTTCATCGCTTATGTGATGTCTTTTGTCCAAAAAGAAGCCTGTTCCTATCCTCTTGTGTACTGAACAGCCATGCATCTTTATCTACCCCGTCCAGCCCTGCTGCTTTTGACCTTCTTACCTACCTTATCTGTTTCTCTATCTCCTCGCCATTCAACTCATTCCTAAACCTATTTATTATCTTCCAGACGTCCTCTTCTGTCTTAAAATTTCCTAACTCTTCTTCCTCTTTACCTTCTTTTTCATCTTTCTTCACAATTCCTTTCATCTTCTTTTTAAATACCTTTTTTTGCACGCACCCGGTACCGCCATACCCTCCTCTCTTTTGCCTAGCAAGTCTTTCACCCTTTCTTCAATTCTTTCCATCCTAACCTTACTTTACACTTTTACAAACTTAAACGTTACCCATCCTATCTTTACTTCCCTCATTTGCATTCCCTCCCCCTCTTTCTCTCCATTAACTACTTCCTCTAATCCATCTCTAGCCCCTGTTATAATTCCCCCACTAGCCCTTTCTTTTTTCTTCACTCTGACCGCTTCCTGGAGTTTCCACCTATACCGCCTTGGCAGCTTTGGCTCTATTCTATCCCATTCCTTTCTTTCTACAGACGTCTTTACCAGTCCCACAACATCAAATTCCTGGATATACCTCCAGAACCCCTCATCCTTCTTCTTTACCTTTGCTACGTTCCACTACAGCACCTTTCCTACATCTCCACCCTGCATACCCCCCCCCCCTACTTCGTACGAAACACATTCCCCTGCAATTCCTTCAACACCTCTTTCTCCTTGTCCCACACCCACATTTTCTTGTCTACTCTTATTTTTTGATATCCTACCTTCGTCGACCTCTTTTCACTCCTCTCCCTCCTAGCCCTGTCGTATAGCAATCTCTGCACATCCCTTTCTTTTCTGGTCAAATCGTGATTGATGAAAACTCCCTTATCCTTTATCTTATTCTTATTTCGCATTACCCCCAACTTTTCTTCCCAGCTCTCCAACTCCACAACCACCACTTCCTTCTCCTTTCTCCGCTCCAACTTAACTTCCCCTATTATGCCTTTAAGACACACTATGCTCTGTAGCAGCGCTTCCATACCCTCCAACTCTTTTCCGCTCTTTGGCTTCAACCCTCTTATCGCAATATTATTTCTTATATCTGCCTTCTCTCTTCTCTCCATTCCCAACTCCATTACCCTTATCCTTTCCCTATCCACCCTTTCCTCCTGTTCATACCTACACTGTCCCACTTTCTCTTCTATCATATTCTCTACCCTCTCCAAAATACCATTAATCTCTCCCCCTCCCCCACCACCACCGTCGCCTACTTCCATTTCCGTCCTGCCCTCCACCTTCTCAAGCCTTTTTTCCGTCCTTTCCTTCCACACCCCAATCTTCTCTTTTATCTGCTTTATTTCAACTTTTTTTTCTTCCCTTACCCTCGCTCATCCTTCTACTCTCTCCCTCAGCTCTTTCACCTCCTTTTTGCATTGCTCATCTCTGATTCTCGAGTCCTCCCTTATGCCTTCCATCTGCTCCTTAGTTCCTCTTACGTTCTCCCACTTTTTTTAATCGGACTCTCTACCTCGCTTTGCTCCGGACTCTTTTGGCTGTCTCTCTTCCTCTTCAAGAGATCCTCCCCGTCACTTGCGCTAGACGCTCAGTCCCTTACCTGCTCACTTCCGCCGTTCCCACCGTTCCGCTTTTTTCCTCTCCCAGACGCGCTGCTTCACACCGAACCACGCGCTGTTGTCCTTCGTGGCACGTGGAAAAGTTCCTCTCCGTCAATTTCACTACGAGCACTGCCAGCACTCTCACTGCCGCCTATCGCCGCCATTTTCTCCCTTTATTTCCTTTTTTTTCGATTTCTCACAGCCCCTGCAGACACCCCTTTCTCTCCCTTAACATCCCCCAACTTTGCGAGAACCACCCTTGACCCCTCGAAGGCCCAAGACTCCTGACCACAAATTCCCCCGATTCCTTGCCAAGCTAACCTCACTTTCTCTATCTAACTAAACCCCACGTAACGCCTATGTTGAAAATTACTTTTTATCTCCCCAATTCACCCCACACAACCCTGCTCACCTCCTAGGCTTCCATCCTCACACACCACTCACACCTTCCACACGAATTCCGTAAAATCCTCTCACCACAACAAACCCTGTGAAAAGGAGAGCATTGAAGTAGATTATATGGCATTGAAAAAATCGTACACTTTAATGCCTATAAATCCAAACAAATTCCGTTTTTGTCCAAATGCGCTTCATGGCATTAGACAGTTTTCGTTCGAATCATTTTGAATCACACAAAAAGATTGTGGCATTAAATGGCTTCTTTGTGATGCCGTTGATTTAATGCCATTAAATGCACTTGAATGACCGTATCAGTTTAATGCCATGCAATGCCTTCAGCGATCGAAGGCATAGAATGGAACCAATGCCGTTCAATTAGCAAATAAGTCGAATGCCATTTTATGCTTTTTCCGACCGGATATATCGAACACAATCAATGCATTCGAATGCCGTTAAATCAACATTCGGACAAAAACGGAATTTGTGTTGATTTATAGGCATTAAAGTGTACAATTTTTTCAATGCCATATAATCCACTTTAATGCTCTCCTTTTTACAGGGAAAATAATGCAAAATTTGATCAATATTCACCATATGTGACGTGGGACGAAGAAATTAGCCTTAGGACCGAAAATGAGTTTACGAGGAAATGCAAATCCGAGAGCAAATCAAAGTGGAAGGAAGATGAAGAGGTATAGCAAAGGGACTTTTCTGCTTCGAACTGCAGAAAATCTAATTTTCATCGTGAAGCAATGGGAATTTTTTATTTGATAGGAGAAATCTTCATTATTCAGAATCAATAAAAACCGGGTAATCGAATTTTTGGTCCTGAGGCTGGTTTCTTCGTTCCACGTCACATACAACCTTATGAAGATTTATTTATTTCTCAGTAAGTAAATACAAGAATCAACTTCATTTCCGAAAGCGCCCTACCTAATTTTTTTATTTTCATCCTAAAATGTTCACGGGGTGCCATATTCCCATATACAATCAAGAAATCTCATTTAGCCGCAACTTTTATTTAAACTTGGTTCAGACGCACAAAAATCACGAGAAATGATATAATCAAGGCCAAAGTAAAAAATCATGTAATTTTTATGAAATTATGTATTTTATTCATTATCTTGAATGGCAATGCTCTTCTTGAGGAAATTGATTGCTAATAATGTTGGAATTCTTTGTTCCGGTTTATTATCGCGGAAGCAAAATTAAAGCTTTGATAAAAATCTGTAAACACCTATTGCAATTAATTTTTTACAAAATCTAATTTAGGAAGTTCATCAAACTTATCATCTCCAACAGTTCCAATGATTGCGAAGAAACAAAAGAACATTTTTTTTTTTTATTTCTAGAGTGATAAAAAACATTTTCTACTGGCTCACTATTATATTTCAGCTTATTTCATTTCCTACTTTATATGTCTTCTGATTTACTTCCAAATGGAATTGTAAATCCCTCTTTTCAGTTTCAAAACTATGAATTCTGAACAAATAAATATCATATCCAATTTTTTTCTACAAAGAGCGCAGTAAGTTTCCTCATCCTGTTAAAAAAAGTTGCATTAACAAATTCAAATTCCATTGAATGCAGTTTCTTGGCATCAACTCTATCATTCTCAACATCTATCGTCATAGACTTGAGCATAGAAGCACAATGAATATATTCTTTGCTAGCACTTTTTTGTACTATTTCATCAAATTTCTCTCTTCCAAATAGAGAGACGTCACATTCCAGTTCTCTTAAAACTGATATAAAGCTCTCGTAATACAAATCCAGGAGGCTGTCGAGATTTTCTGGTATTAAATCTGTAATTACACTGGCACCGATAAAGAAGACTAAATCGTTAATTGGATTTTGGAAAAGGTAATTTTGGAAATCGATGAATTTGATGTCGTCGACTTTGCCAGTTGAGTTTTTATGAAACATTATGTTGTTCACCCAAAGATCGGAATGGATAATTGTGGACCAGGGTTCTTCGGGGATTCCAGTCCAATTTGTGGGATCCATTTCCATGAGTGGTCCCCATTTTGATTTGTATTTATTTATTCCTAGATCGGAATGCATGGCCTGGAACATGAAATCATTCATTCTTTTGAAAGCTTCCGGATTCATGGTGAGACACTTGCAGCGCATTTTTAATTTTTTGAATTGATCTGGTCGTTTATATTTTACTGCCATTCCGAGGGCGTGGAATTTTGCGAGGGCCCGGATTGCCACCCTAGCGTGCTCCAGGTCCAATCCTGAAACCATAATTAGTGGAATAATTAATAATTAATAATAACAATAATTCACAAGGTTTCGCAGCTAAAACATTCTGTTCGTAGCATTGAATCATTGAAAGCCCTGGCGGAAAATTTTTTACCAAAAGGTACAAAAGATTAAAACTATTTTCACAGGAATCTACAAATAAATACAATAAATTACAACCAAAATTACAAGAAAGTACAACTTTTTTCTATTATTGAAACGAATTTTGTACTTTTTTTGTATTTTATTGTAGTTGTAATTTTCTACAAGTATCCACAGGAATTTACAGCTTTTACAGCCAAAAAGTCGTTTTTTTTTCTACCTGGGGTGACCAATATTAAGAATATTACAATGAGATAATTTTAAATTAGGATGCGTACATGATCGCTTTTACAAAAAAGCTTCTATGTTTAAACTTGAAGGAAATGGTAGGATATTCAAAGACGAGAATGAACAATCATTGTTTAAAGAAAAACTTACGTTCAAATTTTTCTTCCTTTTTTAAATATTTTTCACTCACGGTCGAAAAAGAACCACTTTTTGACTGCAAATCAAAATTGAACAATTGTGAAAGAATTCATCACGGTCATTGAAATTAAAAGATTCAAACTTTCGAAAATAAATTTTTTTTTTCATTGGAAGTTATAAAAACTGAACCGCAAATTGAAAAACTCAAAGTGGAATACTTTTCAGTGAAAAATTTTTAAAATTAAATTTAAAAAAATGTTAATTCGAATGCTCAATAATTTCCGCGTATAAAATGTATTAAAATCCGCTACGCAAACTTTTCAATTGAAATTTTCTAAATTAAAAGCCGTTAAGGCCATGTGACGAGTGGGTCACGTGACCGGATTCCTAACATACCGACACTTTTCTTATTTGTCAACTTATGTTTACACGAATGGCCACATTGAGTTGAAAATAAGGGATAATAAATCAGAAGCACTAAGAACTGCGGCTCTAGTCCTAAATTTTAATAATTATGAAAAAAGCAAAAACAAATTATTTAAAAAAAAATTTTATTTTTTTATTTTTTGCGATTTTTTAGTCGTCTCAGTTTCTTTTTCGAAAAATCTCCGATCTAATTCAGAATAATACCGGAATTTTTTCATTGGGGATTATTATAATTCGGGAATTTCCAAATCCGGTAATATTATAAACTATCAGGAATTTTATTATTTGAAAATGTTACAATTCGGGAATATTGTATTTCTCGGGATTTTCCGTCGTCCCATCTATACATTTGAAGCCTAAAAAAGTGAACGATTTTAAATGTAGCCTTTGAAATTGAATAATTTGTTACCTAATGCTATCAAAATGGGAAAAAAATTGAAAGTTTTCAAATCAGAAACCCAGAAATTTAAAAAAAATTGAAACAGCTAACATACCAAATTTTCTATCGCCTGTGTAGTATCCTCGCACTTTGAGATTCTCCAACAAAATCACAGCATCATCATCAATATACACTCCTTTCTTTGAAAAAAGTCTAGACCCAAAATATCTCGGTCCAATATCAAAAGTCTCCTCTTCCTCCACCCCAAATTCCATCTCCATTTTTTTATAACAAGGAAGAATACTCTCATAAAGAAAAATTTCTTTTCTAAAAGAAAAACCAATGTAAAACACTTTTCTCTGAAGAGTCGTGGGTGGTAGCATTTTCGCCACCAAATGCACAGTTTCACTTTTCAGATTTTCCTTTCTTCTAATATTCGCCACCACCGACAACATCGTACTTCCATAATTTTCTCCTGGTGGTAAAAGCAAATGCTGTGAAAAATTTTCAACAACCACTTCCTTCCCCAATTGTCCTCGAAGAACGGATTCCAAATCCCGAAGAATCACTTCCGTCATGATTAAAAAAAAAAAAAAATTCTCAAACTTTCTCGATTTGTAAAATAAAAAGTGATTGAAATTCTTCCTAAAATTTTCTTCTTTTTTTGCAATTTTTTCGCGACCTCAACATTAGTATTGCGCACCGGATAAAGTGTGACCCGCTGCTTGCACGTAACTGCGGCAAAGTGTGATCGAAATTAACGATATTTGCGGCCATGTAATTTTTGACAACCAGTAGTTCGAGACGTGAAGGTATCTTCTCTGTATAGACTTTTTAGAGGGGGAAACCAATCTGGTAATCCGTTGGACCGCTCGGTTATCCGAACTAGTAATTGGTTGAAAACTCAACTTTATGGTGAAAAATTAATCTAGTTTGTAGAAAATTTAATAATTTGGTTGAAAATTCATTTTTCATTGAAAATTCAATTGTTTTGTTGAAAATTCGTCTTTTTGGATTGCAAATTTAAATAATTTGATCTAACAGTTTATTTATTTTCTTGAAAATTTGAACAAATCGTTGAAAATCGTTTTTTTATTGAAAATTATTTTATTTTTTCGATTGAAAATTTGAGTATTCCAGTTGAAGATTCTTCATTTTAGTTTCAAATTCATTCCTTGATTACAAATTTGACTGTTTTTCTGAAGATTCTATTTTTTGTAAAATATTTATTTTTTAATTGAAATTGTAAGTATTTAATTTTTAATTGAAAGTTTATCTTTTTTAGTTGAAAATTCAACAGTTATTTGGATGAAAATTTATCTCTTTTAGTTGAAAATTTAACTACTCGGTTGAAAATTGAACTACTTTGTTAAAAATTCATTTCTCTGGTTGAAGATTCTTGATTTCAGTTGAAAATAATTTGGTTGAAAATTTAACTATTTTGTTGAAAATTCGGCCTTATTGGTTGAAAATTAACTTATTTATCTGAAAATTTAACTTATAAATTATTGATTGTAAGCTTATCCTTTTCAGTAAAAAATTCGACTAGTGGGTTGGAAATTCATCTATTTTTTTTAATTTTGTCTACTATGATAGAAAATTAATCTTTGTGATTTAAAATTCAACTATTTGGTTAATATTCGAACTACTTGTTAAAAATTCATTTTTTAGTTTTTTTATATTTTAATTAAAAAATACTCTCTTTAGTTGAAAATTTAATTATTTTGTTGAAAATTCGTTGTTTTTTGGTTGAAAATTTATTTTTTATATGTAAATTTAACCATTTCAGTCGAGGAATCTTCATTTTGAATAAAAATTCATCTTCTTGATTAAAAATTGGACTATTTTGCCGAATATTCGATATTTTCGTAACAAAATAATTTTCTATATAGAGGTAATCCAGGGTAATCCGAAGTAATCCACCTCTGCTGGACCACATTTTTAGGAGTTTTTTGCCCCTCGGTCTTTTTCTATGTCTTAACAGAACTGTGATTTGGTGATTGTGAATTCTCTTTTGTTAAAGCTCCTTCTCCTTCTTTCTACATTAACTTCAACACTTTTACATCAAATGTATATGACATTTATTTATGTACCTCATTCTGAAATTGCTTATTCAGATATTGCAACATACATGACAAATTTTGTTCATCATGATTACTTTAATATTTGTTTCTTATTTTGCATTCAATTTCATTCTCAACTACCCTGCAAAATGTATCATTTCCATAAATTTATATTATTACAATTAGAGAGGGAAACGGCTTAATATGGTTCAATAATAATAATAATAATATGCATTGGTATTGAAAGATACTTTCATTTTCTTTTTTTTTATAATTGAAAAAAGTGTGCATACTATAAGAAAAAAAAAATTTGTTATTAAACATTTTACTGGAACTGGTTTCCTTTTTCCATCAATTTTATTTGTTTATTTTCGATGTCTTTTTTACAATTTAAAATAAAAATACGCATCCTAGCGTTAAGAGGTTTTGAGGAAATTTGTAAATACAATTTGTGTCCTTTTTCCAAAAAGGCAATTTTTTGTTTTCAATATATTTTTATAACAACAGTTTATAACAAATTTTCTTGTTCTTTTTTGGTTGAAAAACTTTTGTTTTTTTATTTATTTGTCGTCTCTTTTGTCGTTTTTCCAAAAGTTTGATTTTTAAAATTTTTAATCTTGTATTTACGATTAAAAAAAATCTACTGGTTTTATCTAAATATTACCGATAACAAATTTTGAGATCCTTTCGGTGTGAACAACTTCAGTTTATTAATTTTTTTTTTCCAAAAAATTTAATTTTTTTATTTTTAATGTTATTTTTACGATTAAAACAAAAACTACGCGACCTATGAAAAAATAATCAATAACAATTTTGTAGATCTTTTTTGAATGCACAATTTTGGCCCATTCGTCTTTTTTTCTATCTGGTATAGTTTAAACGCAAAATGTAATTTTTTATTTTTCATTATTTCTTTGTGCGATCAAAATTGCAATCTTCGATTTTTAAAGAAAATTCAAAAAGCTGACTTTTTCTCATGTCGTCCGCTGTTTGGCTTGAAGTTTTCTTATGTTTTTTTTTGTTTTTTTTTTTTTAATTTTATAAATTCCGAAATGGTTGGCTAACGAACTTGACATTTAGTTTAGGACACTAAAAGAGTACACCAAAAGCCATTCCTAACTGTAAATTCATTAGAAAGTTATCGTGCTAATACTAAAAATCTGCAGACACAGACACACACAGACAGACCATTAGCGAAAACCTGTTTTTCGGGTTCAGAGGGTCTCAAAATGTGGACATCTTACAAAAAGAATTTCCAATAAAAAAATAATTTTCCATCAAAGGAATACATTTTCAACCAGAAGGATACATTTTCAACCATGGATAATTTTCTACCAAAAAAGATTAATTTCTAATAAAATTTTCAAAATTATAAGATGAATATTTGAAATTTTAATGGAATTTTCAAACTAATAGTTGAATTTTCAACCAAAGATATGAATTTTCAACCAACAATATTAATTCAATTCCAAAAAATTTAATTTTTAATAAAATAGTGGGATTTTCAACCAAATAATTGAAGTTTAAACTGAAGAAGATAAATTTCCAAGCAAACAACGAATAATTAAATTTTCAGTGGAAAAAATGAATTTTCACACAAAAAAATTCAAACAAAATAGTTAAATTAAAAAAAAATTGTTCAACTAAATTGATAAATCATCAACCAACTAACGAACTTGAACTAAATGTTCGGTTAAAAATAAATTACTTTTCAACTAACAAATCGAATTCTCAAAAATGCTTAAATTTTTTGCCAGAATAGTTCAATTTGCAATTCAAAAAAATAATTTTTCAGCAAAATGATTAGTCTTCTACCAAAAAAGATTAATTTTAGTCAAAATACAGGAATATTCAAACTAGTAGTTGAATTTAATAAAAAATAGTTCTTTCAACTAAGAAAGACAAATTTTCAATAAAAATGAAATTTTATTAAAAATTTTTAAAATTAAAAACGCTAATGTAAAATATTTTTTATATATTATTTATTAATTTTATATTAATTGTAATTTGCAAATTATTAGTAAATTTCATTCAATAATGTTTAACCAAAAATCGAACGAAGTTTCAAAGAAAATTTGCAACTAAAATAAATTTTCAAACAACAAAGAACTATTTTTCAACAAAATAGTTTAAGTATCGACAAAAAAATATGAATTCTGAACGAAAAATGTAATAGTTGATATTTTTCAACCAAAAAAGAGTTTAATCTTAAATCAGCAACAGTTAAATGCAACCAAGAAGATGAAATATCAACAACAAAAATGTAATAATTGACATTTCAACAAAAAATTTAATTTTCAATAAAAACCAGTTGATAAAAAAAAATGTCAACCAATAGTGGAATTTTCAACTAAAAAAGATCAATATTCATTCAAAAGTAGAATAATTAAATTTCCAGTTAAAAATTACTTTTGAACAAAAAAAAACAAACGATTTTTCAACAAAATAGTGAAATTTTCAACAAAAAAGATAAATCGTTAACTAAAATTATGCATCTCAATCTGAAAAATAAATATTTAAAAAAGTAGTTCAACTTTGAACCAAATAATTGAGTTTTTAACTTAAAACGATGAAACAATAAAAAATGTAGTAGTCACATTTCAGTTTGCAAAAATTAATTTAAAAAAAAATTAGAATATTATTATGAAATTTTGTTAAATAATTGTGAACCAAAATCTAACGATGTTTCAACCAAATTTTCTACCAAAAAAGTGACTTTTTAATCAAATTGCTGAATTTACTTAAAAGTGAATTATTTTCACCAAAGAATTTAATTTTGAACCAAAAACATGAACTTTCAACCGAAAAGATTAATTTTCAAACAACAGAGAACGGTTTTTGAACAAAATGGTTAAATTTTAAACGAAAAAGATAAATTTGTAACTAAAAGTATGCATCTCAAATAAAAAAATGAATATATTTAATAAAGTAGTTCAACTTTAAACCAAATAATGAGGTTTTTAACTTAAAACGACGAAACAATAAAAAATGTAATAGTTACATTTCAGTTTGCAAAAATTAATTTCCAACGAAAAAAAAAGAGGAATTTTTAAACCAAAGAGATGAATTTTTAACAAAACAGTCTTATTTTTAACCAAAAAAATGACCTATTAAGAAAATTGTTGACTTTTCAACAAAATATATTAACTTTTATCCAACTAGTTGACTTTTCAACTAAAAAAGATCAATCTTAAACCAAATAGTTGAATTTTTCACACAAAAAAAGAGATGAACAGTCAACCAAAAATGGAACATTTGCATTTAAAAGTTTTAAAAAACTTTTCCGAAAAAAAAACGGATTTTAAACAAAAATGTTAAATTCTCACCCAGATGTTTTTCAACTAAAATGATAAACCTTCAACTGAAATAGTTGAATTTTCAATTCAAAAATAAATTTTCAACCAAAAAATAAATTTTTAACTAGAAAGATGAATCTTCAACAAAATACATGAATATTCAACCAAATAGTTGAATTTTCAACCAAATAGTTCAGTTTCCAAT
>CAKNXH010063839.1:1543-17917 GCA_932178445.1 Andricus quercusramuli
TTTTTTTAACCAAAGAAGTAAATGTTTAAAGTTATTGATTAATGTTTAATAAAACAAATCATGTAATTTTGAAACAAATAGTTGAATTTTTAACTAAAAAAGATAACTTTTCAACCTAACACGGTGTAAATAAGTTTTAAGTTAAAAAAATTAGTTCTGAACAAAAAAAAAGAATTTTCAGTAAAATTGTTAAATTGTTAATAAAAATAAATCAATTTTCAACTATAACGATTAATCTTGAATTTAAAAAAATTATTTTTGAACCAAATAGTTCAATTTTCAACCAAATACTTAAATTTTCGATTAAAAAAAAAACAAATTGTTAACTATAACGATAAATATATTCATAAAATAGTAACTTTTTTAACCAAAGAAATTGATGTCTAACCACAATGATTAATCTTGAATTAAAAAATAAATTTTGAACCAAATAGTTGTGTTTTGAACTGAAAAAAAAATTGTCAACCAAAAATGGAATAGTTATAATTTTCAGTTAAAGAAATTAATATAAAAAAAAATTATGTTCAACAAAATAGTTAATTTTTTAACCAAAGAAATGAAAATTTCAACAAAATACATGCATTTTAAACGGATTATTAAATTTTCAACCAAAGAAATAAATTTTCAGTTAAAAAAACTAATTTTGAACCAACAAAAAATGATTTTCAACAAAATAGTTAAGCTTTGAACTAAAAAAGATAACTTTTAACTAAAAAACATAAATTTCCAACCACGAACGGATTATTCAAATTTTCAGATCAAAAAATTTATTTTGAACCAAAAAAAAAGTTGAATTTTCAACTAAAAAAGAACAATTTTAGCCAAACACGGTGTAATTAAATTTTCAGTTAAAAAAATTAGTTTTGAACAAAGAAAAAAGAATTTTCAATAAACTAGTTAAATTTTCAATAAAAGAATTTAATTTTCAAATATAACAATAAATCTTATGAAAAAATTCATTTTCAAACAAATAGTTGAATTTTCATTTAAATTCACATAAGTTCACATAAGTCATTGAATATTTAATTGAAAAAATTAGTTCTGAATGAAAAAATAGAATTTTGAACAAAATAGTTACATTTTCAATTTAGAAAAAAAAATTAATTTAAAGAGAAAAGTTAATTTATTAACCAAAGAAATAAATGATTATTCTTTAATAAAAAATTAATTTCGAATCAAATAGTTGTATTTTCAAGTGAAGAAGATACATTTTCAACCAAAAAGAAAAAACGGATTATTTCAATTTTCAGTTTAAAAAAATTAAATTTCAAACAAAAATATGATTAAAAAAATAGTTATTTTTTAACCGAAGAAATAAATTGTTAACGTTGATGGTTAATCTTGAATATAAAAAAAATTAATCTCGTACCATATAGTTGAATTTTCAACTGAAACAAGAACAATTTTAGCCAAACACGGTGTAATTAAATTTTTAGTTAAAAAATTAGTTTTTAACAAACAAACAAAAATTTTCAATAAACTAGTTAAATTTTCAATAAAAAGAATTTAATTTTCAACTATAACGGTAAATCTTAAACAAAAAAAATTAATTTGTATGCAAATAGTTGTATTTTCAAGTGAAGAAAATAAATTTTCAACCAAACACGGTGTAATTATATTTTCAGTTTAAAAAATTTGTTCTGAACCAAAAAAAAAAATGAATTTTCAACTATAACGGCAAATCTTAAATAAAAAAAATTAATTTTGGATCAGATAGTTGAATTTTCATTTAAATTCAGATAAGTTCTTAACTTTATATAGAATATTCAAATTTTCAGTGAAAATCCATTAATTTTCTACCACAAAAAAAGAATTGTCAACAAAATGCAATTTTCAGCCAAATAGTTGAATTTTCGAGTAAAGAAGATCAATTTTTAACCAAACGCGGAGTAATTGAATATTCATTTTAAAAAAGTAGTTCTGAATGAAAAAAATAGAATTTTGAACAAAATCGTTAAATTTTAAATTTATTTGGTTTAAATTAAATTTGTTTAGTTGAAGATTCGTCATTTTAGTTGAAAATTCACTTTAACTATTCCATTTTTTGTGGAAAATTCAAATTTTTTGATAAAAATTCAATCTTCTCGCTTGAAAATTATATTATTCCGTTGAAAATAATTTTTTTACTGAAAATTTAACAATTTGTTGATAATCCGCCTTTTTTTAGTAAAAGAGCACTCTCATTAGTTGAAATTTCACCTTTTTGGTTAAAAACTCATTCCTATGGTTGAAAATTTGTTTGTTTTTTTGTTGAAAATTTATTTTACTACCTGAAAATTATCCTGCTTTATTTTCGAGGGAAATTTTATCTTTTTATTTTAAAATTCATGTATGTGGTTGAAAATTAATTTTTTTTAGTTGAAGATTCATCATTTTAGTTGAAAATTAACTTGAGCTATTCCATTTTTTGTGGAAAATTTACTTTTTTTTTGTAGAAATTTAACCTTATTGTTTGAAAATTGTATTATTTCGTTGAAAATTTACTTCCATTTTATTAAAATAATTTTTTTACTGAAAATTTACCTATTCTATTTTTAGTTGAAAATTTTTCTATTTTCAGTAACAATTGAACTATTTGTTGAAAATCCGTCTTTTTCTTTGTAAAAGAGTACTCTCATCAGCTGAAATTACATCTTTTTGGTTGAAAATTCATGTAGTTGGTTTAAAATTAAATTTTTTTAGTTAAAGGTTCATCACTTTAGTTGAAAATTCACTTCAACTATTCCATTTTTCGTCGGAAATCCATATTTTTTGATAGAAATTTAATTTTCTCGGTTGAAAATTATACGATTTTGTTGACAATTTACTTTAATTTGATTGAAAATTAATTGTTCTACTGAAAATTTAACTATTTGTTGAAAATCCGTCTTTTTTTTAGCAAAAGAGTGAGAGAGTAGTAAAACATTCAATAGTTGAAATTTCACCTTTTTGGTTAAAAATTCGTTTGGTTAAAAATTAAATTTTTTTAGCTGAAGATTCATCTTTTTAGTTGAAATTCATTTTATCGATTCCATTTTTTGTGGAAAATTCACCTTTTTTGATAGAAATTTAATTATGTCTGGACCGCGAATCTTATGAGACCGGGAAAAATCGGGAAATGACAGTGAATTTATTTTTTTACCA
This sequence comes from Andricus quercusramuli, assembly GCA_932178445.1. Classification (NCBI taxonomy): domain Eukaryota; kingdom Metazoa; phylum Arthropoda; class Insecta; order Hymenoptera; family Cynipidae; genus Andricus; species Andricus quercusramuli. Next base: position 4,667 of record CAKNXH010063839.1, read on the forward strand.
GGAATTTTACAAATTTAAAAAAAGTCTTTTCAACCTGTATTTCAACTTTTCTTAAATAGTTATATAAATTGTTATATTTTACAATTATAATATCATTCAGTTTAGAATGCGTGAGTCGAAAATCTTTCACTTTAAAAGTTTCCATTTTAGATTTTAATTTTCAAGCGCACATTTTAATTTGAAGAATTTTTAAATGCAGTTTGATAGACTTAAGCAATTAGAAATTAGAAGCATTTGAAATTGATGGTTTTGGATAAATAAATTTTCAGTTGATCAACTGTGAACATGAATTAAATTAATGATTTTTAAAATTGAACTATACTTTAAGGATTAAAAAGTGAATGATAATTGATTTTCTAAGACGATTGGAAATCAGTTCTCAATTTCAGAATTTCCAGATTTTTGCATTAAAAATTAAACTGTTTCTGTAATGAAAAAACTCATTCTCAACCAAAGAAATGAATGTTCAACTAAAATGATAAAGCTTTATTCATTTTCAATAAAATAGCTCAATTTTTAACAAACGAAATGAGTTTTCAACCAAAAATAGAATACTTAAATTTTCAGTATAAAAATGAAGTTTTAACGAAATAGAATCAATTTTGAACGAAACATTTCAATTTTTATTCGAGAAAATTAAATTTTTCATTAAAAAAAGATCAATTTTCGACCAAATGTGAAGTTATTTAAAAATTAAAAATAGTTTATAAAGTTTCAAATGAACGTTTAAATTTGTTGAACTGCTAAGGCTTTCGAATTGAAACATTTAAATTTTTATCGTTGAAATCTGTAAACTCTTTAATTTTGACATTTTGATTTTCCACTCTCAATACCTTGAGAACAGTTGAATTCAAAAAGTCATAAATTAATTTGTATTTACAGTTGATGAACTAGAAACTTTTTCCATCAAAAATATTGAATTTCAAACGCTTTTAATTGTTAACTCTTCAAAACTGCATTTTTAAATTCATAAAATTAAAAATATACGTTTGAAAATAAAAATCTAAAGTGGACAATGTTTAAAGTAAAAGATTTTAGAATAACGCATTGTAAACTGAATGGTATCGCAACTGAAGAAGTTAACAACTCCCTCATAACAAAATGATATCCTTGGCATATCCCTAGGATATCTCGGCAGGATATGTGATATCCTGAAAAATGTCCCAAAAATCTCCCGGGATATCCGTGGCATATTCCAGGGATATCGAGATTTCCGCTCCTGAGGATATCGTGACAGAATATCCCTTACGAAAAGATATGACAGGGAAAAAATGACAGGTGTGTCATTTTTTCCCTGTCATTTTTTGTCTGTCATTTTTTCGCGACCACAAGAAAATGACAGGGAAACGACAGGCAAAATGACAGGAAAACGACAGCCGAAAATGACTGGCCCTAATTGGCTTTAATCTATAATAATATTGTGTAGAATTATAAATTCTCGACGACTTGCAGACTTATTTAAACTTTCCTGGAAAACTTAAAAAATCATTAGTATGAGAAAATTATTATGGGAATTTTCATGATGAAACACCTTTCTGTAGCCTGTTGCTAATTCCGAATTATCTTCAAACACATAAATTGTGGAATGTGTTCGATTTGCCATTTTAATGCCTTCTTATCCCTACAAAGGACTAAACTTCAGTACCACGGGCAACAATTTCAGATTATTTTCAACTTTCTTCATCCCTCAAGTTCAGTGCGTGCTCCTAATTCCATGATCCAACAAAGAATGGTCTCGCCACGCGCATCTAAAAAAAAGTGAACCAATCAAAGGGTCCGTAGGCTGCGTGTTGCGGAACCATTCTTTGTTGGATCATGGGATTGGAGCACGCAGTCAACCCAGTAAATTTGTTAAGGGAATGAAGAAAGTTGAAAATAGTCTGAAATTTTTGCCCGTGGTACTTAAGTTTAGCACTTTGTAATGATAAGAAGTCTTTAAAATGGCAAATCGGACACATTCCACAATTGATGTGTTGGAAAGATAATTCAGAATTATCAACAGGCTACAGAAAGGTGTTTCATCATGAAAATTCCCATAATAATTTTCTCTTGCTAATGATCTTTTAAGCTTTACAGGAAAGTTTAAATAAGTCTGCAAGTCGTCGAGAATTTATAATTCTACACAATATTATTATAAATTATAGCCAATTAGGGCCAGTCGTTTTAGGCTGTCGTTTTCCTGTCATTTTGCCTGTCGTTTCCCTGTCATTTTCTTGTGGTCGCGAAAAAATGACAGACAAAAAATGACAGGGAAAAAATGACACACCTGTCATTTTTTCCCTGTCATATCTTTTCGTAAGGGTATCCTAACGATATCCCGCAAGAATGTCCACAGGATATCCCAATACCATAGTAAAACGTCCCACGAATATCCCGATATTATGATAAAAAATTCTGCTGATATTCTAATTAATTACTAGGGGATTAAAAATTCCAGAAAAAAAAGGAATATACATATAAGAACAACAATTTTATTGCTTTTAATACATTTTTTGTGTATATTTTACATGTATTAGGTATATGGAGGCTCGCTGGAGGTTATAGATATATCTGCGTGTCAATGGATAAAACTCATGAAAAATTTGATGTTTTAACTAATTAATTTTATTTTTCATTTTACTAAATAACCATTTTTTTCATTACTTTTGTGACTAATGATTTGATTTCCATTTTCAACTAATTAAATGCATTAAAATATATACATTTATACATTTTGTGCACTTTTGAGGTTAAGTTAGCTGTAATGAAGAAAAAGCCGGTCGGCTTTTCGAAACTTCTGATCTTTTTAAACCTGCACCTTGCACTGCTTGCATGCATGATTCATTGAGTATACTAATGTAAAATTTGTTTACCTTTTTTTTATGATTTTGCCAAACTTTGATTATGCGGTCAACAACATGGCATAAGTGTTAACAAAGACTAGACTGAAAAGTTCTGAAGACGGCTCTACATACTATCTTCGATTATTATTGTTTGTAGCTTCGGGGAAATATAAATATTTTTTAAATAATGCTGAGTTTGTTTATTCAAAGCACAGTAAGTATAAATTATTTGCAAAGGGTACATATATGAATTTTTTAATAATATTATTATAAATTATATTATCAGGATATCTTGGGACATCTTGGGGACGTCCTTGGCATATCCTGCATTTTAAATATGGGACATCGTAAGAATATCCTAGGATGTCCCGAATCATGGAATTTGAGATATCCCGGACTTTAAAAATTGGGACGTTAATGGGATATCCTCAGCATATTCTGAGATATCTTTGACACATTCCAAGGATATCGAGATTTCCGCCTCGTAGAATATCATTCGTGATGTCCCTGGAATCTCCTGGGATATGCCTGCGATATCGTGGGAGATAAATGGGATATTCCACCGATATCCCTTGTTGTGAGGGTTTTGTTTTGATAAACCTAACCTCAAAATTAAATTATAAATTACAATTATTTTAACCCTCACAGCAAGGGATATCGGTGGAATATCCCATTTATCTCCCAGGATATCGCAGGCATATCCCAGGAGGTTCCAGGGACATCACGAATGATGTCCTACGGGGCGGAAAATCTCGATATCCCTGGAATGTCCCAAAGATATCTCAGAATATGCTGAGGATATCCCATTAATGTCCCAATTTTTAAAGTCCGGGATATCTCAAATTCCACAATTCGGGACATCCTGGGATATTCTTACGATGTCCCGTATTTAAAATGCATGATATGCCAAGGATGTCCCCAAGATGTCCCAATATAATTTTTTATATTATAAAAAAATTCATATATGTACCCTTTGCAAATAATTTATACTCACTGTGCTTTGAATAAACAAACTCAGCATTATTTAAAAAATATATATATTTCCCCGAAGCTACAAAAAATAAGAATCGAAGATAGTATGTAGAGGTCTTCATAACTTTTCAGTCTAGTCTTTTTCAACCCTTATGACATGTTGTTGACCGTATAATCAAAATTTGGCAAAATCATGAAAAAAGGTAAACAAATTTTACATTAGTAGGTATACCAAATTTAATGAATCATGCATGCAAGCAGTGCAAGCTGCAGGTTTTAAAGGATCAGAAGTTTCGAAAAACCGACCGGCTTTTTCTTAATTACAGTTAACTTAACCTCAAAAGTGCACAAAATGTATAAATGTATATACTTTAATGAATTTAATTAGTTTACAATGGAAATCAAATCATTAGTCACAAAAGTCATGAACAAAAATTGCTATTCAGTACAATGAAAAAAATTAGTTAAAACATCAAATTCTTCATGAGTTTTATCCAATGCCCCGCAGATATATCTATAAAACTTCCAGCGAGCCTCCATATACCTAATACATGTAAAATGTACATGAAAACTATATTAAAAGCAATAAAATTGTTGTTATATGTATAATCCTTTTTATTTCTTGAATTTTTAATCCCCTAGTAATTAATTAGAATATCAGCAGAAATTTTTATTATAGTATCGGGATATTCGTGGGACATTTTACTATGGTATTGGGATATCCTGTGGACATTCCGTGCGAGATATCGTTAGGATGTCCTGTCACGATATCCTCAGGAGCGGAAATCTCGATATCCCTGGAATATGCCACGGATCTCCCGGGAGATTTATGGGACATTTTTCAGGATATCACATATCCTGCCGAGATATCCTAGGGATATGCCAAGGATATGTATCATTTTATTGTGAGGGAATAATTATAATGTGATATTATAATATCATACAATTTAATCATTAGATTAATGTATGTTTGACCATTGTACTTACACAATACCAGTAGCATAAATCGTTTCATTAACAAAATTATAAACTATACAATTAAACACTTTTTCTGACTTCACGATAACACAATGCGAATCTGAAATAGCGTGGCATCAAGTGGCACGCAATGTCATATGAGAATATGACCAGATTGGTCGAAATCGTCGCAGTTCACTAATTCATTAGTGATCGCGCTAGAATGAATTAGTAAAGCGAAGCTACTAAATAATACACTGTAAAAAAAAAGTATCATTTCAAGGCTAGTTTCAGGTATTGAAACAGTCCTCCAAAAATATGGTCTCGAGTGTCTCTATTCTAATGCCACTTTATTTTGATGCCACTAAATGACGTTTTAGTACAACTTTTTTGGATCGAAACAGGACCGAAGTGAGAATCAAAGTTTTTCTGTTTCAGATGTTTTCTGTTTCTCTTAAGCATGAAGTTGCAAGAAATTAAAACAATTGCCCTGCGCATTATTTTAGTTCGCTAGTACTTACCACTTTTCATTCTGAAGTTAGCAAAGTAAAATAGCACGAACGAAGGCTTCAAAAAAAGACGATTCGGTATTATAACAGGATGCTAAAAAAATGATGCTCAAATAAAATGGAACCATAGTTTTTACAGTGTAGCAACCCATGTTTACTAATTGAGATTAGTAAAGCTTTTACTATTTTATTAGTAAAATATTTACTATTTTAATACTGAAGCATCAAAATATTACTACATATTTAGTTAGTGAACCATACATTTACTAATTCAACTAGTGAAATTTTCACTAATTCATATTTAGAGAGCAAGGAACAAATCTTGCAGTTCACTATGTATTTTATTGGTTTTGCTAAACATTCAATATCAAAAACTATTGCTTCGCACTTCCAGTGGGCACAAAATTTGGCGACAACTTTACGACATCCTATGTCCATGTCGTTAAGGTGTCTTCACGGTATAGTAAAGTTGTCGTACGATCTGATGATGTCTTTTCGACATCTTAACGACATCTTAAAGACATCTTAACGACATGGATATAGGATGTATTAAGGTCATTGTAAAGATCTCGTAACTGGGGGGCGCCGGCATGGGATTTTACTTTGTACCTGTCTGGACCTGCGTTTTTAGGTGTCTGGAGGGGAGACAACTTTGCACTTGTTTTTCCTATTCTGAGTGTCAAGATCAGTAATAGCTTCTTCAATAACCCGTTCAAAGGTCTGTGCTCCTCCTCTAATCCCTTATTTGGATTTGATATATTTTGGCGCCCAAACCGAATGACCAAATAAATAATAGTTATAGGAGCGACGCTCATTTAGGAAGTTTGTGATAGGTTTTTTAAAATGTATACGATATAATAGAGATTAAGAATGACGAATATAATTCAAAGTAACAATTTAAACTCTCTCTTATCGTAGTCCAGTCATGTGGTTGTTTGGTTCCCGAGAAATTCCCACATGGAATGTTTTTAATGAAAAAGTTTCGTTAACCAGTTAACTGGTAGGCTTGAAATCGACGTTATGTGCCAAAACTGGTAGAAGCAAATAATTTCGTGTTAATCATGAAAGTTCATTTCCTTAGGGTTTTTTAGGTCGCTGATGACGAATCCGGGGTCAAAATTGAAAAATTCAAAATGGCGGGTCCGATATGGTGGTCTAGAATGCAAAAATCATCAGCGACCAAAAAACTACTAAGTACTAACTTTCATTCAAATCACGTCACTTTTGCATTTTAGTTTACCATATTGAATCCGCCATATTGGGTCCGCCATTTCGAATTTCTTAATTTTGACCTTGGATTCGTCATCAGCGACCAAAAAACCTAGGGCATACCAATTTTTATCAAAATCCGTTGAGTTTTGTGGCAGTTATTCAAAGTGCGCATATATATGCGTCATTACCAGTTTGGGCCTGGATGATTTCTGCGCATATATGCGTCATTACCAGTTAACTGGTTAAGGGGTTCCCTTTTTACGTATCAAAAATGCTAAAACAGATCAATTGCCAAACCGGTGTTTTTTTCGAAAACAGTTCCAAAGGTTACTTTTGCGTGGACGGATAATTCCCATTGCCACTGCACTTTTTTGCCCGTAAAAAGCGGCAAATATGGCCAACTTTAAGGGATCATAACTTATGACCTATTATAGGTAGGACATTGGTCTTTTTTTTAAATCACAGCAAATTGAGACTACTTTCACTCACCTGAGGAACACTTTTCCGTGTAGTAATTAGGTAAATAGGTACATAGTGTTTTTTGAAACTTGGTGATTTTTCGCTGAAAATCCAAAAAAGTGGGGTTTCTTCAATGTATCCTAACTCGAAACCTATGGAAGATAGCGGATTATTTTTTCAACAAAATTTTCTCAAAATGTTGTCCTCTTTCTTTTTTCTGTTGGCCATTTCGTTCTAAAATGCAATGAGAATTATCCGTCCACGCAAAAGTAACTTTTGGATCTGTTTTCGAAAAAAAAAAACCGTTTTGGCAATTGATCTGTTCTATTATTTTTGATATGTTAAACGGGACCACTTGAAGAAACAGTTACATTTTTACCAGAGACATAAGCCTTCAATAGAAAGAATTTTTTTTTAATAATTAGTTTAACTTTCACCCAAGTAGTTGAATTTTCAATTTAAAAAGATTATTTTTCAACAAAATAGTTGAACTTTCGGCCAAGAGATGAATTTTCAACTACAAATATAACTTTTTAAGAAAAAAAGTGATTTCTTAACAAAGTGATTTAACTAAATCTTTCAAAATAAGTTTCTATGAAAAAACTTGAATTTTTAATCCAAAAAGACGAATGGAAAAGATGGATAAAGAAATGGATAACTTTCTAACAAAATTGTTGAATTCTCTACCCAATAGTTCTGCAGAAAAATAGGAATTTTAAACAAAACATAAATTTTCTAGAAAATAGTTGAATTTTCAACAAAACAGCTGCATTTTTGTCCAAGAAAGATGCAATATTTCTACTCAAAAATATGAACTTTTAAATTAAAAAGACAAATTTCCAGAAAAAATATTTTTCTTCCAAAAAATATTTCAGTTGACTTATCAGCAACAAAATATGAATTTTTAACAAAAGGTTAGTATTATACGAAAAGAGTTGAATTTTCAAATCAAAAAGGCTAATTTTTAATGAAACAGTTGAATTTGCAAAAAATTATGTTTTTTTTTTAAGAAAATTGCTAAATTTTCAACCAAATAATAAAATTTATAACTAAAAAGATAATCTTCAGGAGGATCTTAAGTTGAAAATTCAAATATATGGTTTAAAATTCCTGTATTTTATTGAAAATTCATCTTATTGGTTGAAAATTGATCCTTTTGGTTGAAAATGAGATTTTTCTTATTTAGAATTAATTTTTTTAACTCGAAATGTAACTCTTTCATTTTTTGTCAAAAATGTATCTTTTCTGATAGAAATTTCATCTTCTTGGTTGAAAAATATACTATTCCGTTGAAAATTTACTTTAATTTTATTGAATATTAATTTTTTTCACTGAAAATTAAACTATTCTATTTCTAGTTGAAAATTTATCTGTTTTTGGTGAAAATTTAACTATTTGTTGAAAATCCGTCTTTTATGTAAAGGAATCAGTAGTTGACATCTCATCTTTTTGGTTGAAAATTAATTTCTACGTTTGAAAATTCGTTTGTTTTTTGTAATCAAGTTTATTTTACCAACTGAAAATTATCCTAATTTATTTCTTGTAGAAAATTTATCTTTTTAGTTTGAAATGCATGTATTTGGTTGAAAATTAAATTTTTTTTAGTTGAAGATTCATAATTTTAGCTGACATTTTTTTTCGAAAATTTACCTTTTGTGGTAGATTTACAGATTTACCATTTACCATCTGTCTTTTTCGTAAAAAAATTATCTTTTTAGCAGAAAATTTAACTATTCTATTTTTTGTTAAGAATTCATTTCTTTCATTGAAAAAAAATGTTTAGTTGAAAATTAGTTTTTTTTATTGATAGAAAATTCGTCTTTTGGATTTAAAAATCCACTGTATTTGGACAAAATTTCATATTTTTTTTATGAAAATTCATCATTGTGGTTAAAAAATAATTTCTTTCGTTGAAAATTCATTTCTCTTTATTTGAACATTAATTTCTTCAACTGAAAATATAACTATTCTATTTTCAGTTGAAAATTTATATTTTTAGTTGAAAATTAATTTTGCTGAAAACTTTTTTTTTAATTTACTTTTCTAACTGAAAATTGAAATATGTGCTATATTTTTGGATTGTAAATTTATCTTTTTCAGTTTAATATTGAATTATTTTGTTGAGAATTTTTGTTCTTTTTTTATTGAAAATTGATTGTCGCAACTGAGAATTTAATTTTTATCCTTTTTGGTTAGAAAATCCTTTTTTTTTTATTGAACATTTATTTTTCTGAAATTTTAACTCTTCTAATCTTGGTTGAAAGTGGATGTTTTTTAGATGAAAATTAATCAACTTTGTTGAAAATTAGTCTTCTTTGGTAGAAAATTAATCTTTTGGGTTGAAAATTCAACTATTTGGTTAAAAATAGTTTTTTTTCATTCAAAAATAATTCTCTTAAACGAAAATTTAACCATTGCATTTTTGGTTTAAATTGAACTTTTTGTATTAAAATGCAATTATTTAGTTAAAAATTTTCGAAACTAAACAAATATGAACTAAATATCATTCAAATAAAATTTGGACTAACAGACATTCATTGTTCAAACTATTTAGTTGAAAATCTATGGGATTTTTTAGGAAATTCGTCTTTTCTGGTAGAAAATTAATCTTTCATTATATTATTTCGTTGAAAATTTACTTTAATTTTATTGAAAATTATTTTTTTTTACTGAAAATTTAACTATTCTATTTTTATTTGAACATGTATTCGTTCTCGGTGAAAATTTAACTATTTGTTGAAAACATTGTTGGTTGAAAAATTATAAATTAAAAAAAAAAATTTTTTTTCAGTTGAAGATTCATAATTTTAGTTGAAAATTAACTTTAGCTATTCCATTTTTTGTGGAAAATTGATATGTTTTGATAAAAAAGTCACATTTTTCGTTAAAAAATTATCTGTTCAATAGAAAATTTAACTATTCTGTTTTTTTGTTAAGAATTAATTTCTTTCATTGAAAAAAAACTATTTAGTTGAAAATGCGTTTTTTCGTTGATAGAAAATTCATCCTTCAGATTGAAAAATCCACTATTTGATCAAAATTTCATATTTTTGGTTGAAAATTCATCATTGTGATCAAAAATTAATTTCTTTGATTCAAAGTTAATTTCGCTGAAAACCCGTTTTTTTTTTTAAATTTACTTTTCTAACTGCAATTTGAAATATTATATTTTTGGTTTGTAAATTTAACTTTTTTTCTTAAAAATTGAATTATTTTGTTAGAAAATAATTTTTTTGTCTTGAAACAAAAATTTTGTTTGAACTTTTTTTTTGTTGAACATTTATTTTTCTGACACTATAACTATTGTAATCTTGGTTGAAAATTTATTTTTCTTTCAGATGAAAATTTATAAACTTTTTTGAAAATGATCCTTTTCATTGGAAATTCCTTTCAAAATTCAAATTTTTGTTTGAGAATTAGATTTTTCTTACTTAGAATACATTTTTTAAACTGCAAATATAATTTTAATTTTTGGTCGAAAATTAATCTTTTTTGATAGACATTTAATCTTCTTGGTTGAAGATTATACTATTACGTTGAAAATTTACTTTAATTTTATTATTTTTTTTTTTTAGTGAAAATTTTTGTTGAAAATCCGTAATTTTTGGTAAAAAAATCAATAGTTCAAATTTAATCTTTCTGGTTAAAAATTAATTTCTTTGGTTGAAAATTAATTTGTTTTTGGTTTGAAAATTTATTTTACTAACTGCAAATTATCCTTTTTCATCTATTTTTTGTTAAGAATTAAATTCTTTTATTTAAAAAAAAAATTTTTTAATTGAAAATTAATTTCGCTGGAAAAACTCGTTTTTTTCAATTACTTTTCCAACTTCAATTTAAAATATTATATTTTTGGTTTGTAAATTTAGCTTTTTTACTTAAAAATTGAATTATTTTGTTAAAAAATAATTTTTTTTGTCTTGAGAAAAAATATATTTTTCTGGACGTTTTTTTATTGTTGGACATTTATTTTTCTGACACTATAACTATTGTAATCTTGGTTGAAAATTGATTATTTTTACATGAAAATTTATAAACTTTGTTGAAAATGATCCTTTTGATTGGAAATTACTTTCAAAATTCCAATATTTGGTTGAAAATTCATGTACTTTGTTAAAAATTGATTTTATTGGTTGAAAATTGATCTTTTTGGTTAAAAATTAGATTTTTCATATTTAGAATTCATTTTTTAAACTGGAAATATAATTTTAATTTTTGGTTGATAATTTTTTTTTCTGATAGAAATTTAATCATCTTGGTTAAAAATTAGACTATTTCGTTGAAAATTTACTTTAATTTTATTATTATTTTTTTTACTTAAAATTTGACTATTCTATTTTTAGTTGAAGTGAAATTTAAAATGAAAATTGTGAAATTAAGTGAAAATTTAAATATTTGTTGAAAATCCGTCTTTTTTGGTAAAAGAGTACTCTCATTAGTTCAAATTTCATCTTTTTTTAAAAATAAATTTCTTTGGTTGAAAATTTATTTGTTTTTGGTTTGAAAATTTATTTTACTAACTGAAAATTATCCTACTTCATCTTTTTTTCGTTCAGAATTAATTTCTTTCATGAAAAAAAAACTGTTTAGTTGAACATTAATTTTTTTGTTGGTAGAAAATTCGTCTGTTTTGAAAAATCCACTATTTGGACAAAATTCCATATTTTTAAATGAAAATTCATCATTGTGATTAAAAATAATTTATTTGATTGAAATTCGTTTCTTCTAGTTGGAAATTAATAATTTTGCTAAAAACTTGTTTCTTTTAAATTTATTCTTTTCTAACTGCAAATTGAAATATTATATTTTTGGTTTGTAAATTTATCTTCCTTTATTTCATTTTTTTGGTTGACTGTTTTTGGTTAGAAAATCATTTATTTGTCATGAAAAAAAATGTATTTCAAAATTTGTTTTCTGGTTGAACATTTATTTTTCTGACATTTTAAATTTTGGTTGAAAATTGAATATTTTAGAGAACACTATTCGGTCGATAACTTCACTTCCGATACCGACCGAACCGTAAAAAAGTATTATCAACCGAGCACAGTCAGTGTTCAAAAAGGAAAAAAAAATCCTTATCAAAACTTCACATTCACTCTCAATTCCATCTCGAAATATAATTTCTTGAATAACCATTCCTACAAAATGACACTCTAATAAAGAAATTCCACAACTAAATAATTCCGAAACGTCTCAATTTGAAAATTGCCGCTCTCGGCGCTTGTGGTCCCTGGCGCCCTCAGCGGCCGAAGCTCTCACCATCTTCCTTCGGCCACGCATGCGCAGTTCATTGCGCAGGAGACCTGACGGAGTGCGCTTGTCAGCGAGTCGGCGGAGCAGCAGCAGCAGTCAGGCAAGGGGCTTAGGGGAGTGTTGATGCGCATTTCCCACTCGGCAGTGCAGCGCGTGTTGCAGCGTGTTTGTACGTTCGCGATGGAGGGCTTCGTACCTGTTGACACAACACCGCCCTGAATCCACAGTGTTAAATTGATCCTCGAATTGTGTTAAATTGCCTTGAAAAAAAGGGAAAATGTCCAGTCGGTGGTATTGTTGACGTTTCTGTGCGCGAGTGTATTTGTGTTGTGATTTTGGTATTGTTGTTTCTCGTTTCGTCCTGGAAGGCAAAAACGATGGGGCTCGTGCAAAGCCGGGGAAGCAGCGAAAACGATGTCAGTGCCAGTGCGCGGGAGAGTAGTATCAAAAGTAGTATCAAAAGTGCGGGCCAACCTTATCTTGGAATGGGAGGCCTGGTCGGGCCACACGCTCGAAGCGGTAGCGTTCGAGCGCGGCAACCAATGCCGGACGCTCATGAACTGGAGAGACGATTCACCAAAGTCCTCGTGAGTGATGTTGATCATTATTCTTCCCTTCTTCCCTGCCGGTCACGACCCTAACAGTTCATATAATCAGAGTTATTTCTCAAGTTGAGAGTTGCCGAGTCCCGAGTCGAGTCGCACCCCCTCCCCCGCATTCTTCGCTCGAACCAGCAAATGTCTTTTTTAGCTCTTTTCTACACTTGATGGATCACGGTGTTCTGTTTTGTTAACTCTAATTATTCTTTTCTGAAACCCTGTCATTGGGGTTCAAGGAAATAGTTACGTTTTCGAGAAAAGTGAATTGTTTTCGAGTGAATTGATGAATCGTCAATGAAAAAATTATGTTTTTGACAAAGTAGTCCAACTTTGAATGAAAGTGCTGAAATTTTCAACAAAATACGTGACTTTTTAATTAAAATTCAATCAAAAGCAGTTGTATGTTCAATCAATTCAGGGTTTTTTAAACCAAAAAGACGGTACTTTTAGAAGACATTTGAATTTTCA
>CAKNXH010063839.1:17927-62883 GCA_932178445.1 Andricus quercusramuli
TCAATTCAGGAATTTTTAAACCAAAAAGACGGTACTTTTAGAAGACAGTTGAATTTTCAACCCAGAAAGAAAAAAGTTCAGTGTCTGCAAAAAAAGATAAACCTTAAACTAAAATAATTGATGAATTTTCAATCAAGAAGATTAATTTGATAAGATAAGGGACGAATTTTCGAAAAACTACATGAATTTTTAATTAAAAACTTTCATTTTTAACCAAAAATGGGATTGTTTATTTTTCAATTGAGAACATTAATTTTCAACCAAGACGGTTTACTTTTCCGCTAATAAAATATAATATAAAAGTTGAATTTTCAGCAAAATAATTAAATTTCCAAAAAAATAGTTGAATATTCAATCAAGTGGTCGAATTTTTAAACGTATAAAATTAAAATTCAATCAAAAACTGTTGTATTTTCAATCAAGAAGATTAATTTTCTAAACTAAAGGACGAATTTTCAACAACAAAAAAAACGAGAATTTTTAATTAAAAACTTTCATTTTTAACCAAAAATGGAATTGTTCAATTTTCAGTTCAAAAAAAATTAATTTTGAACCAAAACAGTTGAATTTTCCAACCGAGGAATATAACAACAGTTAAATTTTAAACCAAAAAGATGGTACTTTTAGAAAACAGTTGCATTTTCAACCCAGAAAGATAAATTTTCAACAAAAAAGTTCAGTGTCTACAAAAAAAGACGAACCTTAAAAAAAGTCCTTGATGAATTTTCAATCAAGAAGATTAATTTGATGAAATAAAGGACGAATTTTCAAAAAAAAAAGACATGAATTTTTAATAAAAAAACTTTCATTTTTAACCACAAATGGGATTGTTTATTTTTCAATTGAGAACATTAATTTTCAACCGAGACGGTTTACTTTTCCGCTAATAAAATATAATATAAAAGTTGAATTTTCAACAAAATTTTCTAAAATAAAGGATGAATTTGAAAAAAATACATAAATTTTTAATTATAAACTTTCATTTTTAATAAAAAATTGTTCCATTTTTAGTTGAGAAACATTAATTTTCAACCAAAACAGTTGTATTTTCAATCAATTCAGGAATTTTTAAACCAAAAAGACGGTACTTTTAGAAGACAGTAGAATTTTCAACCCAGAAAGATAAATTTTCAGCAAAAATGTCTACAAAAAAAGACGAACCTTAAAAAAATCCTTGATGAATTTTCAATCAAGAAGATTAATTTTATCAAATAAAGGACAAATTTTAAAAAAATACGTGAATTTGTAATTAAACATTTTCATTTTTAACCAAAAATGGGATTGTTTATTTTTCAATTGAGAACATTAATTTTCAACCAAAACGGTTTACTTTTCCGCTAATAAAATATAATATAAAAGTTGAATTTTCAACAAAATAATTAAATTTTCAACAAAACAGTTGAATTTTCAATCAAGAAGATTAATTTTCTAAAGTAAAAGACGAACTTCCAAAAAAATACCTGAATTTTTAATTAAAAACTTTCATTTTTAACCAAAAATGGAATTGTTTAATTTTCAGTTGAAAAAAAATTAATTTTCAACCAAAACAGTTGAATTTTCCACCAAGGAATATAATAACAGTTAAATTTTAAACCAAAAAGATGGTACATTTAGAAAAAAGTGGAATTTTCAACACAGAAAGATAAATTTTCAACAAAAAAGTTCAGTTTCTACAATAACAAAAAAGACGAACCTTTAAAAAAATCATTGATAAATTTTCAGTCAAAAAGATTAATTTTCAAAAATAAAGGACGAATTTTCAAAACAATACGTCAATTTTTAATTAAAAACTTTCATTAATAAGCAAAAATGGAATTGTTCAATTTTCACTTGAAAAAAAATTAATTTTCAACCAAAACTGTTTAATTTTCCACCAAGGAATATAACAGCAGTTAAATTTTCAACAAAATGATTAAATTTCCAACTAAATAGTTGAATATTCAATCAAATGGTCAAATTTTTAAACGTATAAAATTAAACTTCAATCAAAAACAGTTGTATTTTCAATCAATTCAGGAATTTTTAAACCAAAAAGACGGAACTTTTAGAAGACAATTGAATTTTCAACAAGAAAAATTCAGTGTCTACAAAAAAAAAACGAACCTTAAATGAAATCATTGATGAATTTTCAATCAAGAAGATTAATTTTTTTAAATAAAGGACGAATTTTCAAACAAATACGTGAATTTTTTATTAAAAACTTTCATTTTGAACCAAAACTGGAATTGTTCAATTTTCAGTTGAAAAAAGTTCATTTTCAACCAAAACCGTTAAATTTTCCACCAAGGAATATAATAACAGTTAAATTTTCAACAAAATAATTAAATTTCCAACTAGATAGTTCAATATTCAACCAAGTGGTCGATTTTTTAAACGTATAAAATTAAACTTTAATCAAAAACAGTTTTATTTTCAATCAATTCAGGAATTTTTAGAAGACAGTTGAATCTTCAACTCAGAAACATAAATTTTCAACAAAAAAGTTTTGTTTCTACCAAAAACAGTTGATGAATTTTCAACCAAGAAGATTAATTTTCTGTCATAAAAGACAAGTTTTCAACGAAATACGTCAATTTTTTAATTAAGGATATAATTTCTTAACGAATAATTAAATTTTTAGTTTAAAAAATTAATTTTTCACTAAAATAGCAACGAATTTTCAACAAAATAGTTAAATTGTCATCTTATATTGTCAATCTTCAAACAAAATAATTAATTTTTAACAAACTGTTCAACTTTCAACCAAAAAGGTGAATTTTCAGTCAAGAAGATTAATTTTCTACAAAAAACTGTAATGAATTTTAAACAACATATTTAAAATTTTCAAAGAAATACGTGAATCTTCAACCAAAAAAGTAAATTCCTAATAAAAAATGTTAATTATTCATCAAGAAGTTGAATTTTTAACCACAAATGGAATTAATTAATTTTCAGTTGAAAAAATTAATTTCTAACCAAAACAATTCAGGAATTTTCAAATCAAAAATACGAAATTTTTAGAAGACTGTTGAATTTTCAAGCCCAGAAAAATAAATTTTCAACAAAAAAGTTCAGTTTCAACTAAGAAGATTAATTTTCTACCGTAAACGACGAATTTTCAACAAAATACGTGAATTTTTGAAGTAAAAATATAATTAACTAAAAAAAAACAAAGAATTTTCAACAAAATAGATAAATTATCAACTTACATGGTGAATCTTCAACCAAAATAATTAATTTTTAACAAAGTACTTCAAGTTTTCACCAGGTGGTTGAATTTTCAATCAAGAAGATTAATTTTCTACAAAAAACAATTAACTTTCAATAACATATTTAAAATTTTCAAAGAAATACGTGAATCTTCAACCAAAAAAATAAATTCCTAATAAAAAATTGTAATTATTCATCAAGAAGTTGAATTTTTAACCACAAATGGAATTAATTAATTTTCAGTTGAAAAAATTAATTTCCAACCAAAACAGTTCTTTTCAATCAGTTCAGGAATTTTCAAATCAAAAATACGAAATTTTTAGAAGACTGTGGAATTTTCAAGCCCAGAAAAATAAATTTTCAGCCAAAAGGATGGAACTTTTAGAAGACAGTTGAATTTTCAACCCAGAAAGATAAATTTTCGAAAAAAAGTTCAGTGTACAAAAAAAGACGATCCTTAAAAAAAATCATTGATGAATTTTCAATCAAGAAGATTAATTTTCAAAAATAAAGGACGAATTTGCAAAAAAAATAAAGGGCGAATTTTTAATTAAATACTTTCATTTTTAACCAAAAATGGAATTGTTCAATTTTCAACCAAAACGATTTACTTTTCCGCTTATGAAACATAATATAAAATTTGAATTTTTAACAAAACAATTGAATTTCCAACTAAATAGTTGAATATTCAACCAAAAGGTCGAATTTTTAAACGTTTAAATTTAAACTTCAGTCAAAAACTGTTGTATTTTCAATCAATTCAGGAATTTTTAAACTAAAAAGATGGAACTTTTAGAAGGCAGTTACCTTAAAAAAAATCATTGATAAATTTTCAATCAAGAAGATTAATTTTCTAAAATAAAGGACGAATTTTCAAAAAAATACGAGAATTTTTAATTAAAAACTTTCATTTATAACCAAAAATCGAATTGTTCAATTTTCAGTTGAAAAAAATTAATTTTCAACCAAAACAGTTGAATTTTCCACCCAGGAATAAAACAGCAGTTAAATTTTCAAGAAAATAATTTAATTTCCAACTAAATAGTTGAACATTCAACCAAAAGGTCGAATTTTTAAACGTATAAAATTAAACTTCAATCAAAAACAGTTGTATTTTCAATTCATTCCAGAATTTTTAAACCAAAAAGACGGAACTTTTAGAAGACAATTGAATTTTCAACAACAAAAATGCAGTATCTACAAAAAAAAGACGAACCTTAAATAAAATCATTGATGAATTTGCAATCAAGAAGATTAATGTTTTAAGATAAAGGACGAATTTTCAAAAAAAAAAAAGACAAGAATTAATAATTAAAAACTTTCAATTTCAACCAAAAATGGAATTGTTTAATTTTCAGTTAAAAAAAATTAATTTACAACCAAAACAGTTGAATTTTCAACAAAATAATTAAATTTTTAACAAAGCAGTTGAATATTCAACCAAATGGTCGAATTTTTAAACATATGAAATTAAACTTCAATCAAAAACAGTTGTATTTTCAACTCGGAAAAATAAATACCAAAAAAAGTACGTTCAAAAAACAGTTGATGAATTTTCAACCAAGAAGATGAATTTTCTGTTATAAAAGACAAATGTTCAACAAAATACCTGATTTTTTTAATTAAAAATATAATTTCTCAAAGAATAATTGAATTTTTAGTTTAAAAAATTAATTTTTAACTAAAAAAGCAACGAATTTTCAACAAAATAGTTAAATTGTCAACTTATACGGTGAATCTTCAAACAAAATAATTAATTTTTAACAAAGTAGTTCAACTTTCCAATACGTTGTTGAATTTTCAATCAAAAAGATGA
The DNA here is from genome assembly GCA_932178445.1 of Andricus quercusramuli. Taxonomy (NCBI): domain Eukaryota; kingdom Metazoa; phylum Arthropoda; class Insecta; order Hymenoptera; family Cynipidae; genus Andricus; species Andricus quercusramuli. The sequence continues at coordinate 22,933 of CAKNXH010063839.1, forward strand.
ATTTTCAGTCAAGAAGATTAATTTTCTACAAAAAAGTGTAATAAATTTTTAACATAAATAGAATTGTTTAATTTTCAGTTGAAAAAATTAATTTCCAACCAAAGTAGTTCTTTTCAATGAGTTCAGGAATTTTCGAACCAAAAATACGAAATTTTTAGAAGACTGTTGAATTTTCAAGCAAAATAATTAATTTTCAACAAACTGTTTCACTCTCTACCAAGTGGTTGAATTTTCAACCAAAAATATTCCATCTACAAGAAACAATAAGAAATTTTGAACAACATGCTTAATTTTTCAATGAAACAGATAAATTTTCAACCAAAACAGTAAATTTCTAATGAAAAAATCTCAACTTTGAACCAAAAAATTGAATTTTCAACGAAAAATATGAATTTCAGCTAAAAAAGTTTCTTTTTTAACCAAAAATGCATTCTTCACTCGAACCAACAAATATCCTTTTTTCTTCTTCCCTATACTTTTAACCAAGAAGTTGAATTTTCAACTCGGAAACATAAATTGTCAACAAAAAAGTTCAGTTTTTACAACCAAAAAAAAAACGAACGTTCAATAAACATTTGATGAATTTTCTATCATAAAAGACAAGTTTTCAATAAAATACGTAAATGTTTCAGCTAAACATACAATTTCTTAACTAAAAATGGAATAATTCAATGTTTAGTTTTTAAAAAAATAATTTTTTACTAAAAAAAAAAAGGAACGAATTTTCAACGAAATAGTTAAATTGTCAACTTATATGGTAAATCTTCAACCAAGGTAATTAATTTTTAACAAAGTATGTAGTTAAACTTTCCACCAAGTGGTTGAATTTTTAATTAACGAGATTAGTTTTCCACTATAAAGACCAAAAATTGATTAGTTAAAATATGTGAATATTCTATAAATAGATGAATTAAAATAATAATAATAAGTTAATAAAAAAAAATTTCAACTTTTAACCAAGAAGTTGAATTTTGAACCGATGAGATGAATTTTCAATAAAATACATGAATTTTATAATTCAAAAATTATCATTTTTATTTTAAAATAAAATTGTTCATTTTTCAAATGAAAAAATTAATTTTCAACAAAAAATTTGTCTTTTCCGCTAATAAAATATAACATAACACTTGAATTTTCAACAAAATAATTAAAATTTCCAACAAAATAGTTGAATATTCAACAAAATAGTTGAATATTCAACCAAATGGTCGAATTTTCAACCAATAAGATTAATTTTCTACAATAAAGGGCGAATTTTCAACAAAATAGTTAAATTGTCAACTTAAATAGTGAATCTTCAACCAAAATAATTAATTTTCAACAAACTGTTCAACTTTCAACCAAGTGGTTGAATTTTCGACCAAAAAGGTGAATTTTTATCCAGAAGATTAATTTTCCACACAAAAAATAACAAAATTTGTACAAAATATTTAAGTTTTCAAAGAAATAGAATTTTCAACAAAATACATGAATTTTCAACTAAAAAAGTTTCATTTTTAACCTAAAAAAGAGTTTTTCAATTTTCAACAAGAAAAGTTCAGAATTCTTCAACCAACAATTTTTTTTAGAAAGGTATTCAACTTTCAACCGAACGGTTAAATTTTCTTCCAAAATAATAATTTTCAACCAAAAAAATATATAAGTTTTCAACAAAAATTGGAATAGTTAATTTTTCAGTTGAAAACTTTAATTTTCAACAAAGAAAAAAAATGCTGCTAAAGACGAACCAGAAAAGTTTAATGTTCAACCAAACAATTTTATTTTGACAAAAAAAAAGTTGAAATTTCTACCAAAAGAGATGAATTTGCAAGTCAAAAATACAAATTTTCAAGAAAAAATAGTTTTCATCAAAAAATGTCATAGTTGATATTTGAACAAAAAAAGATTTTAATTTCAAATAAAAACAGTTGAATTCATAATTTAAGTAAACAAAATTGACCATTTTCATAATTGTTTCGCGGGAAAAAAATGCTTTGCTCATATATATGTCGAAATAGTTTAAGGGACAATATTGAAATAAAATACTGTGAACACGTAACGTTTAGCATTGTTATAAATAATTTAAATAAACAAAAATAAAATTTTCACCTATTTTTCACGGAAAAGAAATATTCTTCAGCTTATATCGGCTAATGGCTATTTTGGTAGAAGTAAAATAACTTTAATAAAAATTGTTATTTAAAATTATTTATTTAATAAACAGAAGCTACATTTTTAACCAAAAGATGTGAAATTTGTACAGAAAGAGTTGATCAACCAAAAAATATGACCTTTTTAAAAAATGGTAAAGTCTTCAACAAAATAATTCAATTTTTAACCAAATAATGAAATTTTTAACCAAAAAAGATGAATTCTTAACCAAAAATTTATTTCAGTTCACATTTAAATGAAAAACGGGAATAGAGGAATAAATAAATCGGAATTTTGATAATTTATAGACTAAAGAACTCCATTTTAAATAAACATTAAATTTCATTTTGAATACATTAAAAATATTAAGTTTTTCAAAAATTTTATGACTATTTTTTCAATTTGTAACACTATGTTTGATACATGAAGTGAGTACGACGCCTGTACTTTTATATAATCTATATCAAGTATAATACGGAGAGGAAAATTGACTTGTAAAAAAACGATTTCATTTTCATTTGCCTAGGAAAGTAGTAAAACTCGTTCGCTCGTTTGACTCTGGAAGAACGGAAGAGACTCTTGTCTTCGTTTTGTTTTTGCTTCACTTTCTACGTTGCTGCGACCTCAGCTTCCGGCTAGGTTTTAAATTCCTTTCTGTAAGCTTGACGAATCTCACGACGAGAAACTGCAGATAAGATCGCCATTTAACCTTCATTATATCATCGGAATGCGTCGCAACTGCATAGTTTGGATGCTATCGGTTACTGCAGAATGTGTGTAAAGATATCCAGAACGAAAGCGAGTTTTGTTTAATGAATTTGTTGCGTTGGTTAAATAATTATTTATCTCGAAGTGACTACTGGCCACGAATTGGAAGACACTCGGCTGCGGATTGCGATAAAAAATGAAGTCATCAGTTTTAATAAAAAATAAAAACTGACGAGATATTGAGTTTCTGAATGCAAGCGAAAAAAAGTTTTATCTAAAAAAAGATAGCCAATTCCGAGTAAAAACCTATTGTACTATGCCTTTTTATTTTCAAACCCCGGTGGATTTAAACTTAAGTTTGTAGTAGGTATATCAGCATAAACGTCACGTTGTTTTTCTGGTACGTAGTGAACGTCAAATTCATTTTGCCTTCAATAAATTCCCCAACTTTTCGATGGATTTCCGAATTTTTGCGAAATTTTTCATACAGTATGGAAATTGCCAAATGTTTGCCAAATTACAAGTTTGGCCCCAACTTGGAAAATTATTTCATGGCTACAACAGGGTTAATATCTTGAATCTAGTTTAAACCAACTCTGTTTCACAGTTCTTGATTGCAGCGCCATAAACTTGGCTGTGCATTTGTTATATTGGCAAGTGTTTTTGTGATTTCGTCTGTATCAATTATTAAAGTGTGATCCAAATAATCAAAAATGCCGAAAGTGGAAAGCTCTCGCCGCGTTCGGAGACATTGAGCATTTTCCAACATCCCAAGATTCTAGAACGAAAACGAAACTAAGTAAATAAATCATAAGTAATTTATGTTTATAACGCAATGAAGTCAAACTTCAAAAAAAAATGTGAATGTTGTATTTTTATAGAAGAATAAATAATTTGCACATTCATGAGACTACTGCTTGAGCTTACTTTTTGACGGAAAATCAAATTCGAAAATCGATCACCAATATCATCAAAAAGTACATGTCAGGAGAATTAGCCATGAGACTTACAGCTACGAAGAAAATATCAAATAAATTACTTTTTAAGGACTTTTACATGTGCGATGAATAATCCGGTTCAGGAATAAGATTTTTCTTGAAATGTTGAGCTACTTGAAAAGTTCCTTTTAAATAATTGGTTATTTCTGCTCTGAAGCTAATATTGCGATAAAGGGAAATAAGGGCATCTCTGGATCGGTAGATGTGTCGAAAGGACTCATGCAGAGGGAGGTTCTAAGTCCAACAATTTTTACATTTGTAATTGCTGATTTACAAGAATGTATGTATGCCAGAGGTATCAGAGGTGTGTCAATAGACCATTTGTTGGAAATATTGCTCTTAGCTTACGCCGCACTGAGAAAAATGGATTATAGCAACTGGATAATAGAATTAAAGAATAATACACCGTATAGAAAAGTATATTAGCGCGATAATCTATAATATTTTTCTAATCTATGAAGATGCTACCAAATATAATCACAGAAAACACAGAAGATAAAGTTTACATCGAATGCAGTTTAAAGATTAGCTGCAACAGAAATGAACCTTATCGAATAAACTTTAAACGAAACTAAGATAATTTCGTGTTTTTAAACTGTCTCTGGAGAATTGTTTAGTGAAAAAGCGTCGTCTGTTGTGTAGTTAACAGCAGTGCGAAAAACATGAAAGTATGAATGAAATCTGTCTTGAAATCAGGACATCATAATCTTAAAAAACATTGCACTTATCGCATTTTCATTTTAAAAATAATTCCACTTTTCGCTGACGAATGATAATATATTTTCCGTGACTGAGAATGAAGCACTTTTACATTAGGATTATTTTCCAATTATCAATATTTAAACTGGATTTTATGCTGAAATAGGTTAAAAATGCAATCTATTTAGGAATCTTGTTAATGCTTCAACCTCAAAATTAATTCGATTCCTATTTTTCGTTTTGTTCGAAAACAAACGATGTTTGTTGTTGTGTCAAGTTCTTTAATTCGTTTACGAAACCTACATTTCAATTCGTAAGCGATAAGTCTGCATAGTTTTATTAAATTGTAATTAAGACGGTTTATCGTTTTCCTATTGCTGCTGAAGACGTAGCAGCCGACAGCTTGTATTCCATCGTAGGATAAACTTTTGCTAAACGGCATGTAAACTTTAACAGCGGAAAATTTTACATGCAAAAAAATGTTTTTTCTGTGATCTCTAGATGTTAAATTCTTATAATCTTCAGGAATTAAATTGTAACATCTCAGATTTTAAAATATCCAGGGGTTTGTGTAGTTTTAGATGGTACGTCGCATTGTGGTGCGAGTCATATGCATCCGTTAGCATTAAAACAAATGATAGTTAAGTTATAAAATGATTATTAGTGCTAAATCACACGTGATTTAGATTTAGAAAATGGGCAAGTTTATGCTTCTTTTCATTACACATCACTGCCACTTGTACAAGTGCAGAAACTTAACCTCCTTTACTTTCGTTTTTGCAGTCTTATGATAGCCACTTTCCTGCTTATTGTGTGTTTAAAAAATTGAAATTTGTTTCCAAATCTACCTCCGAGCTCACCTATCAAAATTTTCTATAGGTTTATAAATGCGTTTGCAAAAATTATTATATAATATTTGAGGCTATCTAATGGACCAGGATCTTAGATTATAGATTTTATTATCTCAGATTATAATGTTTAATAATCCAAGATATTATTCTGTAATATCTATTTAATCATATCTATGAATTTCAGCAGCATTCATAAGGAGTTGGTAAATTTTATGATTTTTTAAACAAATTTAATAAACAAATATTACCGTGACGTCATCAGGACCCTCCAATAATGTTCTAGCCATTTTTATAAGACGGACTCTGGATAAAATCGGGTTAAAAGTGAGATCCAGTGTCCGTCTTATAATGCGTATCCAGACTCCGTCTTACTTTTTGATCAAGATCGCAGCCTACTCATCAACTTTTATGATAATTTCAGCAAAATTCATAACTTTTGGATCAATTTCATGATTAAAAAAAAAACATTAATAAATAAATGCATTATTGGGTCACCTGTCGACGGAAAAATTCTTTTTTTTTCGATGTCAGATATTTGAATTGGGATCTTCATAATAAATTCAGCAACATTCATGATATGTTGATAAATTCCATGGTTTTTATTAATAAATTTAACAAACAAATGCATTATTCGGACATCTGTGGACGGAGAAATTAGTTTTTTTTTTCTATTTCAGTCTTTTAAATCGGAAAGTTCATGATAATTTCAGCAAAATTCACAATTAGTTGATAAATTTTATGTTTTTTTAAACAAATTTAAGAAATAAATGCTTTTCCGTCGAAAAATACCCAAACAATGCCTATGTTTATTAAATTTGTTTAAAACATCATAGAATTTATCAAATAAGTATGAGTGTTAATGAAATTATCATTAAGTTCCTAATTAAAAAGACTGACATCGAAAAAACGAATTTTTCTGTCGACAAATGCCTGATTAATGCATTTGTTTATTAAATAAAAAAAACCATAAAATTCATCAACTCATTATGAATTTTGCTTGAAATGTCATGAAGTTTCCAACTGAAAGGACTGGCATTGAGCAAAAACGAATTTTTCAGCCGACAAATGACCGAATAATGCATTTGTTAAAAAAAATCATGAAATTAATCAATAAATTATGAATTTTGCTGAAATTATAAAGTTCCTAATTTTAAAAAATGACATAGAAAAATGAATTTTTCTATCGAAAAATGCCTGATTAATGCATTTATTTATAATATTAACAATAATAATCTTAAGAATAAATTTCTTCATTTTTTTTCTTGGTTTCATCCAAATTTCTTTCAATATAACTTTAAAAAAACGTAGAATAATGGAAAATCGTAGAAAACATTTTTTAAACAAATCATTTGTTTATGCATTTTTTTTATTATATAATATTGAAACATCTTTAACTGATGTTAATCTATGAAACTTGGACGATTTCAACAATTTTCCTGTTATTGACGAGCACCGGGAACGTCAAATAGAAAAACTTGCCATTTTTTCGTCGTATTTATTTATTTATATAAAAAAATGAAATCCCAGAAAATCCCAGAGGGTGGGATGGGGGGGGGGGGTCACAAAACTTTAGAGAATTCTTACATTTGGCGATATGAAATTTCAAAATTAATTCCAATATTTAAATGCTTCCCTGCGTTGAAATAATGATACTAATTCTACAAACAAAAAGTTTCTAGAATTGTAAAAAACTGAAAGTAACTATTTATATTATGAAATTATTAGGTCGTTTTTGCTCTCCCATGTAAATTTTTTATAATGGCACTTTGCTTTGCGCCCTTTCATTACAAAAGTCATTATAATATATAAAGAATTTTTAATGTTGAAAACTATTAATGGCAAAAAGTGAAATTCCTTTGGAACAATATTCCAATGCAAAACCGGTTTCACGTGATACAGCAAGTAGATATTAATTTTCAAGTGTAAATGCTGAGCTAAGTTCTTTCGATTTTGTTTACTTCGTGAATCCCATAAGTTGACGAGAAGGCTGCGAAAGCAAAAACTTCTGTACGCAGTGCAATGTGATAGTTATGCTGAGAGTAATCCGATTATCATACCCACGTACCAAGCTTATTGTCAAGATACCCGTATCACATTATTGCGAGTTAAGAAAGCCTGAAACAATCGTTTAACCCTCGCCTAGTGTGAGCATCAATTCTTGAATTATACTTTAAATTTTTCATTACATTCACTTAAAAAAGTACAAGTTTATTATCATAGACAAATTTCAAAAACATAAATCATTTTCACACTTTTTTCGCGAAAAAAATTAATTTAGTATCTAATATCTATCAAAGTAGCTTCTTAAACTGGCTAACCTAAGTTAAATTTTCATAACTTAAGATTTAGCTTTTTTATACACCCGGCTCTCGGTTTAGGAATTCCCAGAATTGCCGCAGTGCGCGAGTACTTACATAATAACACATATTACATAATATACATAATATTGCGCAATATTATGCATTCAATTTGAAAACGGTTCAGGCGGCCCTGACTGTTTATGTTTTGATACTCTCCGTTTAGGAACAAGGCTATTTGCAGGCAACCCCCGGCTCGGCTCCTAAACCGAGTTAAGTAAGTTTAAAGTATATTTAGGGCTTTTTAAAACGCTTGGTAAAAATTCCAAATTATTCAATAAATTTTGGGAAATCTTTAAAGTTTTAAAATATTGTTAACCTCTTCAGAACTTCCAGAGTTCCTGCGTATCTTTTAAAATGACTCGAATTATTCCTAAAATTGTCTTAAATTCTTGCGGATTTATTTTTTGAAAATATTGTGAAAACATTTTTGAATGTTTTATAATCTTTTTAACTATTTTCTTAAAATCTGTTTTTCAAAATAACGAATCTCTTTGAATATTTCCAAGAATCTTGGAAAAAATTTTTTATTATCTTCAAACCTTTCAAAATGTTTTAAAAAAACTTCAAAATTTCATTTATAAATCTTTAAAAATCTACAGTATTTTTTTTCTTAATTTGGTAAAATCGTCTCAAGATTTACATTATTTTCGAATCTCTTCTAAACTTCTAAATATCTTTTAAAATAATTCAAAGTTTTCCTACAAAAATTTAAAAGCCTCTACAAATTAAAAAAAAATACAATATTTTGAAATATTCTAAGCTTAAAATTAATTTTTAAAAATAAACCCTAAATCTTAAGAACAGAAGTATTTCCTATGGTCCTATGGTCAAGGGGTCATGAATAGAATTCTTTTGTAATTTTTAAAACATTTGGTCAAGTGTTAAGAACAGAATTGTTGCTCTTATTATTAAAGAATCATTTGCAATTAAAATTTTCTCTTTTAGAAATCAATTTTCAGAATTAAAATTCGTTTTTGAAAATTGCGATTTAATATAGCTTATAGTTTTCGAAAGAAAAGGTCATGCAGTCACGAGAAAGTGTAATTATAATATATTCTGATTAGCTGCTAGAGCTTCACTATTATCGTCGATAATTGCATATAATCATGTGGTTTCAATGTGGTCAGTCTGCAGATTACTAAAACCTCAAAATGTCGATCAACTGATTTTATACCTTCTGTTTTCATTTCAGTTTTATTAACGCTTTTATATTAATTTAGAAATAATCAAATAATTGAGCAAAGATCAGAACAATGTTGGTTATCACTCGGAGAAAAATGGATGTTCAAACTTGACCGGGAATCGGGAAATGACCGGGGATTTTATCGAACGGAAACCCCCGGATAATGACCGGGGATTTAATTAAAAAACAGGGAATTTACTTCTAATCGTATTAAAATTCAAGTTTTCATTGTGTTAATCATTTTGGTCAATTTAGAAAAAATTTGTGCACGTGCAACTATACTTTTACTATACTCTTCATTTAGCCTGACTGAACGGGGAATTTTAGAAAATAATGATCGATTTTTAAAGAATTATAATTCGGATTTAGAAGAAAGGAATTTAAAAAAATCCCTCTTCCAAGTCAATATTTCAAAGAAGAAGTATTTTGTGAATTATAATAGCATTTTTTTTTTACATTGTTCGGTGTGAATTCATCTTTTTAGTTTAAATTTCAACTATTTGGTTAAAATTTTTCATTTTTCATTTAAAAATTAAACTATTTGTTTGAAAATGTGTGTACTTTGTGGAAAATTTGTCTTTTTTGTAGAAAATTAATCTTTTTGGCATAAAATTTAACTATTCCAGTTGAGAATTCATCGTTTTTGTTGAAAATTTACCAGTTTGGTTAAAAATTAATTTCTTCAAGTGAAAATTTCAATGTTTCATTTTTAATTGAAAATTGATCTTTTTTAGTTGAAAATTGATCTTTTCTAGTTGAAAATTCAACGATTGGATGAAAATGTGTCTTTTTAAATGAAAATTCAACTAGTTCGTTGAAAATTCACATATTTTGCTAAAAACTCGTTCTTTTTGTAAAAAATTATCTTTTCCTTTGACATTTAGTCTTCTTGTTTAAAAATTCGTCTTTATGGTTAAAGTTTCAAGTATTCCAGTTAAATATTTATCATTTGAGTTGAAAATTTATCCCTTTGGTCGAACATTCATTTTTTCACTAAAAATTTAATTATTCAATTTTTGGTTAAAAAATTATCTTTTTTAGTTGAAAAGTAGTCTTTTTGGTAAAAAATTCAACTGTTTCCGTTAAAGATTCATCATTATTGTTGAAAATTCATCTTTCTGGTTTAAAATTCAACTAATCTTTTAAGAGTTAGTTTTTTTTGTTGAAAGTAATTTTTTTAACTACAAATTTAACTAATTCCAATAGAAAATTCCATAGTTGTAGTCGAAAATTCATCTGCTTGGTTAAACATTAATTTTTTCCACTTGAAATTTAATTTCAAGTTTTGGTTGACAATTTATCTTTTTAGTAAAAGTTATTTTTTTTTTTTCAATTACAACTATTTCAGTTAAAAATTCATTGTTTTAGTTGAAAACTCTTATGTTTGGTTACATTTTTTTTTCAAATAAAAAAGCTACTATTCTATTTTGGGTTGAAAATGATTTTTTTTTGCAGTTCAAAACTCAACTATTTTGTCAAAAATTCCTGTATTTTGTTAAAAAATGGTATTTTTGGTAGAAGATTAATCTTTCTATTTGAAAAATAATATTATTGTTTAAAAATTCATCTCTTTGGTTAAACATTCATTTTTTCACTAAAAATTTAATTATTCAATTTTTGATTGAAAAATTATCCTTTTTTTAGTTGAAAATTCGTCTTTTTTGGTAGAAATTAATCTTCTTTGTTGAAAATTAATCTTCTTGGTCAAAAAATAAAATGTTCCCGTTAACGATTCCCCATTAATTGTTGAAACTTTATCTTTCTGGTTTAAAATTCAACTATTCCAGTTAAATATTTAAAATTTTATTTAAAAAATCATCACTTTGTTTGAAAATGTAACTATTTTTTTGAAAGTTATTTTTTTTTTTTTGAAAGTAATTTTTTAACTGCAAATTTAACTAATTCCAATAGAAAATTCCATAGTTGTAGTCAAAAATTCATCTGCTTGGTTAAACATTAATTTTATCAACTTGAAATTTAATTATTCAAGTTTTGGTTGACAATTTATCTTTTTAGTAAAAATTATTATATTTTTTTTTTAATTGCAACTATTTCAGTTGAAGATTCATTGTTGTAGTTAAGAAGTTTTATTTTTGGTTTAAAATTGATTTTTTTAATCTTAAAAATGTTACTATTCTATTTTCGGTTCAAAATATTTTTTTTTCAGTTAAAAACTCAACTATTTGGTTGAAAATTTGTATTTCTAAATTAAAAATTCAATTATTTTGTTAAAAATTCAATTATTTTTTTAAAAATTCATGTATTTTGTTAAAAAATTGTATTTTTGGTAGAAGATTAATCTTTTTACTTGAAAAATAATCTTATTGTTTAAAAATTCATCTCTTTGGTTCAACTTTCATTTTTTAACTAATAATTTAATTATTCAATTTTTGATTAAAAAATTATCTTTTTTAGTTGAAAATTCGTCTTTTTTGGTAGAAATTAATCTTCTTCGTTGAAAATTCATATTTTTGGTCAATTCAACTGCTCCCGTTAAATATTTACAATTTTTTTGAAAATTCATCACTTTCTTTGAAAATATAACTATTTTTTTAAAGTTACTTTTTTTATGGAAGGTAATTTTTTTAACTTGAAATTTAATTATTTTAGTTTTGGTGAACAATTTATCTTTTTAGTAAAAACTAATTTTTGGTTGTTTGAAATTTCAACTATCTCAGTTGAAGATCCATTTTTTTAGTTGAAAACTAATGTGTTTGGTTTAAAATTGATTTTTTTTAAAACTAAAAATGTTACTATTCTATTTTTGGTTGAAAATTATTAATTTTTTCAGTTCAAAATTAAACTATTTGGTTCAAAATTTGTGTTCTTCAATCCAAAATTCAACTATTCTGTTAAAAATTTACGTATTTTGTTTAAAAAAAAAGGTTTTTTTTTTTGTTAGAAGATTAATCTTTTTACTTGAAAATTAATCTTCTTGTTTAAAAATTCATCTTTTTGGTTGAAAAGTCAAATGTTTCAGTTAAATATTCATCATTTTAGTTGAAAATTTATCTTTTTGGTTTAAATTTCAACTATTCCAGTTGAAGATTCATAATTTCATTTGAAAATTAATCACTTTAGTTATAAATGTAACTGTTTTTTTGAAAATCCTTTTTTTTTGTTGAAAATTAATTCTTTTAACTGAAAGTTCAACTATTCCATTTTTTGTAAAAAATTGTCATGAATTTTTGTCAAATATTTTGTTGTCCATATAATAACCAAATTCTATGGTTAAACCAACAAAAATATTGTTGATTCAACCAAATCGTTTTCTGAGTGCAATAGTATCGATAGTACCGTTGTCTTTTTGAGATATTGTACGTAAACATATTTTTATGTTGAACTGAAGCTTCCGAGATGTTAGATTGAAACATCCAAGATGGTAAAGTTGTGCCATAGTTCAATTTGAATGTTGGGCGTTAAGGAGGCATTTAAGTCTCGATTTATTCTGAATTTCATTTCTTAAATTAGAATTTTGTTTAGTTATTTTTTACTCCAAACTAAACCTTCGAGTCTTGAGGAGAGATTTAAGATCCTCTCGTAATTTGCAGTCTCTTGTCCCACCTTAAAAGATGACTCGATCAGAAATGAAGATAGCCAGAGCTGATTTGCTGCTAGGCTGTGACGTGCATCATGATTTAGTTTGAGTTCAATTTGGCCCGGCTCTATCAATATGACCGCTTTTTAACAAGCGTACCAACATCACGAAGACGCAATCGTATATCTATTCTTTACTTCCAGGGCTAACAAACAGGCTCATTCGTATCAACACGTGTGGTCCGTAGAGTATTAAATATGTATATTGTTATAAGCCAACATTGAACCTGAACCCAAGTGAACTCACATGGATAATGGGCCTGCTGACAGGGCACTTTCGTGTGCAATCCTTTCTTAACCATTGAAAAAAAAAATTCGAAAATTTTTCCTGTCCTTCGGCATGTAATATTCCCAAATTTTGTTAGGGAAAATACTTCTTCCGAAAAAATAGATAGTTTCGCGTAGTTTTTAAACAAATTCTGAATGAGTCGGAACTATTCCCAAAAATTATATGAAAATGTTTCTACCTTTCTGATAATATTTATACTTTAATTAAGAAAATTAGTCTTCAGTCATCATTTGAAAATCTCCAAGTGACACTGATCACCAATGGGAACAGGCTCGGCTGCGGATAGCGATAAAAAATCTAAAATCGTCAGACTGGCTGAATTCACACGTAGCGGACATTTAACTCCGGACAGTTATTTGACCGGACATCTAGTTACTTTTCGTACTTTTGGTAACTAAAAGTTTTCGGCGCCAAGCTTTCAAATGTTTACAAGTTTGTGACAGATCTTATAGCAAAAGTACGTAACCTGACTTAACCTCGGAATAATTAATTATAATTTATTTAAGCAAATGGCGAATAATGTACGTGTATAAATAAATGAGATAAAATGTATTTTAATTTTCAATTTTCCAATTGCAGCTTCGACCATTTTGGAAGAACTTATAAAATATATTTTCATTTTGAATTTTCCAACAGTAGTTTACACAGTTTTGGGAGCACTTATAAAATATATTTTAATAATAACTGATTTATTAGAATAATTTTTTTCTTAATCTCAGAATTTCGACATAGAATGTGGATTGTGCTACGAAAAATGTATACGTTCTCAAATCTTGAGGCACTCGTGTTTCGAAGGATTCAAAGAATCTTAGATTCATTCAGATAATATAATACTCGTATATCCTGTGTGCGGTAATTAATAATATAATATTATAATTTTTATGGAGAAGCTGATAGATAGAGAAAATGTATCCCATTCTATCCCTTTTTAATCTAAATTCATGTCTATCTACTTCAATACTTATACATATAATACTTATACATATAATATCTTATACAATATAATAATCTATCCACGTCAATCTTTTTCTATCTCACTGTCAATCAAAATTCCGGTCTTTCTTTCTCACTCTCCTTTTCTTTATCTCATCCAATCCTTTATCTATCCACGTCAATATTTTTCTATCTCTTTGTCAATCTAAATTTCCGTCTCTTTTTCAATCCCCTCTTCTCTATCTCATCCTATTCTTTGTATAACCACCTCAATACTTTTCTATTTTTCTGTCAATCTAAATTGTCATCTATCTCTTTCAATCTGCTCTTCTTTATCTCATTCTATGCTACGTTTATCAATGTCAATCTAAATTTCCGTCTATAATTAACAATCCCCTCTTTTCTATCTCATCCAATTCTCTATCTATCCACGTCAATATTTTTCTATCCCTTTTTCAATCTAAGTTTGTTTATCTCTATATCATTGTATCATACATCTATCAATGTCTATCTTTTTCTATCCATTTTTCAGTCTGAATTCACGTCTATCTTTTAAATGCCCTCCTCTCTTCCAATCATAGCCTTTATCTATCCACGTTAATATTTTGCTTTCTCTCTGTCAAACTAAATTCCTATATATCTTTCTTAATCTCCTCTTTTATATCTTATCCCATCCTTTATCTATCCTCGTCAAAATTTTCCTATCTCTATGACAATCTAAATTCCCGTCTATCTTTTTCAATCTCCTCTTCTTTATTTCATTCTATCCTACGTTTATCAATGTCCATCTTTTACTATCTCTCCGTCTTTCTAAATTACCGTCTATGTTTTTCAATCCCCTCTTCTTCATCTTTTCCTATCCTTTATCCATCCACTTCAATAGTTTTCTATCTCTCTGTCAATCTGAATTCCCGTCTATCTTTTCCAATTTCCTCTTCATTATCTCATCCTATCCTACGTTTATCAATGTCAATCTAAATTTCTGTCTATCATTTTCAATCCTTTCTTCTCTATCTCATCCTATCCTTTATCTATCCACGTCAATATGCTTCCATCTCTCTGTCAATCTCCTCTTGTTTATCTCATCCTATCCTTTATCTTTACGTCTACCGTTTTCAATACCCTCTTCTCTATTTCATTCTATCCTTTATCTACTCTCCTAAATATTTTTCTATCTCTCTGTCAATTCCTTTGTCTATAAAAGTCTATCTTTTTCTTTTTCAGCCTACATTCACGTATATCTTCTTCCATCCCGCATTCTCTATCTCATCCTATATTGTATCTATTAATGTAACACTTCTCTATCTCTGGTAATCTAAATTCTTGTCCATCCTTTTCAATCTCCTCTTCTTCATTTCATCCTATGCTACATCTATCAACGTCTTTGTCTATCTCGTTTTCAATTTCATTTTAACTCACGTTGTATTTCTGGTACGTGGTGAACGTCAAATTGATTTTTTTCAATAAATTCCATAACTGTTCGATGGAATCCCTAAATATTGAGGGATAGAAAATGATGAGAGTACTCTATTGCGGAAGATAGCAAAATAGATAGGCAAAGATCCAAATTTATATTAAAGATATATTATATTACAACTGTTAATAACTCAATTAGTTAGGAATTTTTCTTAATCTCTTATCAAGTGATAAAAGATCTCACACTATTTCATTAGCAACTTATTTCTACTGATTAAGATTGAGAGAGATTGTTCTTTATAATGATGAATTACTTCCGAAACAAATATCCCCTGATATATCACTTTTTATTTCTCCGTCCATATTTTCTTCATCAGTACTTTGTACGTTCATTTCTCCGTTATTGCTTTCCTATTTTTGAATAATGTCTATATAAAATTTTCCCGAGGTTAAGTCTGGGTACGTATTCTTTCTATAAGATCTGTCACAAACTTATAAACATTTGAAATCTGGCGTTAAAAACTTTTAGTTACCAGAAGTAGGAAAAGTAACTAGATGTCCGGCCAAATAACTGTCCGGAGTTAAATGTCCGCTACGTGTGAATTCAGCCACTGAATAGAAATTAAAATTTACTCTCGAAATGGTGAGATTCTGAATGCAGATGAACACAATTTTATTTTAAAAAATTAGTTTATATATTTTGATGTTTTGATATAAATTTGATATAAATTTTGATGTTACAATTTCACAAGTTTTAAAAATCTGTTTTTGTTAGAAATTAAAAATCTAATTTTCAATTTGTTACAAAAATCGTCCGTGGCATAGTATTATCGGTTATGTATTCAATTTAGTGGTGAATCATAGCTGCATTTATGTTTTTATGCAAGCTAAAAAATAGCCCAACTCTGAATTTATTTATGAAAATTGTTTAAGTAATTAATCATTGGTAATTTCAAATAAAATTCTTTGTTGATTCCGTAAACAAATCGAGCCTATTCCTTGAAAAATAGCCAAGCTCTGGATATGTTTATAAAAATTGTTTAATTCATAATTATTGTAAATTTTCAAAGTATCGTAGAAGCGAGTTATTTGAAAAACTTTCTTCATTGATTCCGTAAAAAAAATTGAGCCTGTTCGTTAAAAAATAGCCAAAATTTTAATTTTTTTAATTTGAATTGTTTAAATAATGAATAATTCTTGGGAATTTGCAAAGCATCATACAAAAAAAATTATGGGAAAGATATTCTTAGTTAATTCTATAAAAAAATTGAGCCTATTTGTTTAAAAATAGACATACTCTAAATTGTCTTATGAAAATTGTTTAGATTATTATTAGTTCTTGTAAATTTACAAAGCAAAATAGAAAAGAGTCATCGAAAAGACATTCTCAGTTGACTCTGTAAACAAGTTATGCCGAATCCTTGAAAAATAGCCAAGCGCTGGATATTTAAAGAAAAGTTCAAACAATTGATAATTATTGTAAATTTACGAAGTGTCATAGACAACAATTGTTTGGAAAGATTTATTTATTGATTCCGTAAACAAATTGGGTCTATTCTTTGACAAACGGTCAAACTCTTAATTTGTTGAAATAATTAATAAATTCTTGTAAATTTGCAAAGCATCATAGGAAAAAGTCAAGGGAAATATATTCTTATTTGTCTTCGTAAACGAATTCTGCCTATTCCTTAAAAAATAGCCAAACTTTGAATATGTTTATGAAAATTAATAACATAATTGGAAATACATTCTTTCGTGATACCGTAAACTAATTGGTCCTATTCGTTGAAAAAAGCTAAGCTCTGAATTGTTTATGAAAATTTTTAAAATAATAATTATTGGAAATTTACAATGCATCATACAAAAAATTCATCGGAAAGACTTTCTTAATTAATTCTGTAAAAAAATTGAGCCTATTCGTTGAAAAATAACCAAAAGCCTATTCGCTGAAAAGTAGCCGAAAATCTATTAGTTTTTTCTTTAAATATACATTCCACAAAATATTTAATTAATGTATAGATGGCATGTTGTCCTTCTGGTAAGTGGTCCGACAATGCCCTCTTTTCGAAAGATTCCCGAATTTTTGCGAAATTTTCCATACAGTATGTTTGGACAAATTTCCGTAACTTCAAGGAAAATTTCCGAACTTTTCCTGAATTTGACCTACAATTTTTCAGGAAAAAATCATATTGTAGCAGAATAATGTCCAGAATGCTTTTATGTTAGTTTGCACTACTGTCACTATCGCGCCTCGCATATATGAGATTAGTAGCTGTTAGCTGTTTAAGCATGACAATGACCTTGAAAATAATTGCAGAACATGCACTAAGTTGCCTCAAGTAGGGACACAACGTCCGGCCGTTTCCAGCCCAAAAGGCAATGATCGGTTTTTCGTACACTGCATTTCTTAGCATATATTTTGTATTGAATTTTAGTATGCTACAAATGCGAGGGAATCAGAGATATACCGGTTTTGGCACCAAAACGAGGTTTTCCGTGAAATACCTCATTTCTGGGTCAGTTAAGTAGCGTCATTAAGTTATGTCTGAGGAGCTAATGGAGGTCACTTTAGTTATTGAATTCACAATTGAGTGATTGATGGTCTAATGCCAATGGTTGGCTGCATGAATATACATCTTATTTACATATTCTCACGCAACGAGCTCACAAATGTAGCACAATTTGTGGCAGTAATTCGTGTTAAGCACTTTTTTGATGATTCACACGTTTTCCATTACAGGAATTTATGTTCCTCTTTAAATGTATATTATGATTATCAGGTGGATCAAACGATTTTGCGTAATTTATTGTAATTACTTTATTCTCGTAAACAAAAATTTGAGAGCCAAACAGAAAATCTGGTGTTAAAAAGTTTTGTTGAGCATTAGTCTTTTTGGATAGAAGGGTCGACTATTCCTTGAAAAAAGCCAAATTCCGAATATGGTTATGAAAATTAATAAAATAATTAATAATTATTGTATAATTGCAAACTATCATAGAAAAAAGTTATCAGAAATACATTCTTTCGTGATATCATAAACTAAGTGATCCTATTCGTTGAAAAAAGGCTAAGCTCTTAATTGTTGATGAAAATTTTTAAAATAATATCTCTTGAAAATTTGCAGAGCATCATACAAAAAATGCATCGGAAAGATATTCTTAGTTAATTCTGTAACAAAAATGAGCCTTTTTGTTTAAAAATAGCCAAAAGCCTATTCGCGGAAAAATAGCCAAAAGTCTATTCGTTTTTTCTTTAAATATACATTCCACATAATATTTAACTAATGTATTTTTGAAAATTGTGGGACAAAAATTTATTTCATGTCCAAAAAGATTGCATTTCTTTGGAAAATAGTAATTTGAGTGCAATTCGTTATTAGAGATCATTATTGCGCTAGCCTAGCATAACTCAGCACCAGTTTAAGATTTTCGAAATTCGTATTTTTGAAAATTTTGGGTCAAAAGTTTATTTCAAGTCCAAAAAGATTGCGTTTTTTTGGAAAATAGTAATTTGAGTGCAATTTGTCATTTGATATCATTATTTTGCTATTTTGGTTGCTAGTTTTGTCTTGTCAAAAAACAAAATTGCGCGGCTAACATAAATGTTTTTTTGATTTTCAGGCTGAAATTTTCATTTTTTCAAAAAATCTTTTACGGCACAAATCTAGTACAATTCCGCACAATTTCCATTTTTTCGAAATTTGAAGTTGCCCACTTCCTGCACATTCTCTTTGGTTGAAAATTCAACTGTTTGGTTAAGAATTTATCATTTTTAATTGAAAATTAAACTATTTGGTAAAAAATTTCAAGTGTTTTGTTGAAATTTTTTTTTTTTTCTATAGAAAAGTCAAAAGATTTTCCTATTATTCCCCTATTTTTTTCAGCATTCTGTTGCCAAATAGTACTTCGATATCATGACTGACAGTTGTGGGTGTGTGCCGATCGAAAACAAAGAGTCCCTTCATCCATGGACAGTCTGTGTCCTGCCTTATTCTGCTTCAATAAATTCCATTACCCCTTCTCACGAATTCCTGACTGAAAGTGTTTCTTTTCTTTTATCATTTTAACCTTCCCTGGAAAAACTGTCTTCTACCAAATTCGTCTTTTTGGCTTGAAAAATCAATTATTTTGTTCGGAATTCATCTTTTTGGTCCAAAATTCAACTGGTTTGTTGAAAATTTCCCTTTTTGATAGAAAACTCACCCTTTTGCAATGAAAATTCATCTATTTGGTTGAAATTTAATTTTTTTTTTGTTGAAAATTCAACCATTTAGTTCAATATCATCTTTATTGGTTCAAACTTCAAACCTTAAAAATGTCTCGCTTAGTTTCGTCTTACGGTACTTCCGGTTAATTGAATTTATTACTGAAACAAGACACTGAAAAAAGTGTTCTTTTTAAGTAAGTAGATAAGGATGTTTCTAATTCAAGATTCCTGTTACCGACATTGAGACCATTCCGCAGCTCAAGTGGTTCGTGTCCATGCTAAGCTTCTAGAATTTTCTTCAAGGTCATCCATAAAGTTATAAAACGGTATTGCGCAATTGTGAGGAACGAATCGTGCGTAACCAACTTCAACTCAATAAATAACCTTAAAGCTGTTTACGCAAAATTACGTTAACGGTGACCTTGGATAATATTCTAGAAGCTTAGCACGGACACGAACCACTCAAGCTGCGGAATGGTCTCAATGTCGGTAACATGTCGGTAAGGGGCCGTACTTGAATTACGTAACGGATTATAGGCCCTGAGACCCCCCTACCCCCGGGACGAGACTGGACAAAAGGGTAGGCGGGCCGGCGGGGGGAGGGGGGAGGGGTGGGGGAGAAGGTGGAATTTTTTTTTTACCAAAAAAGGAGAATTTTCAACTATAAAAGATTAATCTTAAAAAAATGGAACAGTTACATTTTCAGTTAAAAAATTAATTTTAAACCAAAAAAATACTTTTCCATTAAACAGTTAAATTTTCAACCAAAGACATAAGCCTTCAATCAAAAGAATACATTTTTAACAATATAGTTTAATTTTTAAAAAAGTAGTTGAATTTACAATTTAAAAAAATTAATACAGGTCTTCAAAAAAAAAAAATGATTTCTTAACAAAGTGATTCAGTCAAATCGTTCAAATAAAATAGTTGATTACTCAAGCAGAGAAGAATAAGTTTTAACCAAAAAAACTGCATTTTCATAAAAAAAATTTGTCTACAAAAGCGTATGACTTTAGAAATCCAAAAGATATATTTTAAAAAAATAGTTGAATTTTCTGTTAAAAAAGATTTTAGTTTTCTTTTCACGATCAAAATATGAATTTTTAACTAAGAAATAATTTTCTACGAACAAATTTGAATTTTCAATCCAAAAAGACAAATTTTTACTCAAAAAGAACGATTTCAACAAAATGTTGAATTCTCTACCGAATAGTTGCATTTTTATTCAAGAAAGATGAATTTCTCTTAAAAAACATGTATTTTTATTTAAAGGAAAATAAGTTCCTTAAAAATAGGTGAATTTTCATCCAGAAAAGATTCCAGTCGACTTTTCAAGATCAAAATATGAATTTTTTAACAAAAAATAAGTTTGTACGAACAAAATTGAATTTTTCATCAAAAATACGAATTTTTTCAACCAAAAGGGATTTTTGAACACCAAAATTTGAATTTTAAACAAAAAGTAAATTTTCTACGACATAGTTGAATTTTCAACAAAACAGCAGAATTTTCAAGCAAAAATTATGACTTTTTAACAAAATAGTTTTTTCTTAAAACAGATGAATTTTTAATTAAAAAAAAAATATAAATAAAAAAAATAGTTAAATTTTCATCCAAAGAAGATTCCAGTTCACTTTCCAACACCAAAATAAGAATTGTAAACTATAAGTTAATTTTGTGCTAAATAGTCGAATTTTTAACCAAAAAGTATGAATTTTTAACAGGATTGTGACATTTTCAACGAAATAGTTTCATTGTCCAAGAAAAGTGAAAATTCTACTAAAACCGGTGAATTTTTAAATAAAAAAAATAAAAATAAAAGTTTCAAAAAAAGAGTTGTATTTTCATCCAAAACGATTTCAATCAAATGTGAATTTTTGAACAAAAAATAAGTTTGTACAAACAAAATTGAATTTTTCATTCAAAAAGACGAATTTTTTCAACGGAAAGGGATTTTTGAACACCGAAATTTGAATTTTAAACAAAAAGTAAATTTTCTACGAAATAGTTCAATTTTCAACAAAAAGTATGACTTTTTAACAAAATAGTTTGATTTTCAACGAAACAGTTGCATTTTTATCCAAGAAAGATGGAATTTTTTAAAAACAGATGAATTTTTAATATAAAAAAATTATTTTCCAAAATAGTTGAATTTTCATCCAGAAATGATTCCAGTTCTTTTTTCATCGTTAAATTTTCAATAAAACAGCAGAATTTTCAACGAAAAAATATGACTTTATAACAAAATAGTTTTATTTTCAACCAAGTGGTTGCATTTTTATCCAAAAAAGATGAAATTTCTCTTAAAACAGATGAATTTTTAATTAAAAAAAAAATAATATATATATATAAAATAGTTGAATTTTCATTCAGAGAAGATTCCAGTTCATTTTCCAACACCAAATGTATGAATTTTTAACAGGATTGTGAAATTTTCAAGGAAATAGTTACATTGTCCAAGAAAAATAAAATTCTACTAAACCCGGAGAATTTAAAAAAAAAAAAAAAGATTCTTCAATTTTGGATTAGAAACCACCTGACTTATCATGCTTCAAACTTACAAAACTGTTTCGCTAATTCTTACATTCATTTGTAAAAATATTGTTTGATTAAAAACATGTTATTTGATAATAATCTGGCAGTGCGACTGAAAAATATTCTTTTGCGCAATAATGCTGGCATGGAATTATGATGAATGATATCGACTCTGAGTGCTGAACACGATGAATCGTATGCTATGAATACAACTACTGTTTTGATGCTTCGCAAAAACTCGTGTGATGGCGTTCAGAAAAAAAAAATTTGCATCCGTGTACTCTAGAAGTACTCTTTCTGAAATACACGTTCACACGATAATTTTCAGCATGCTTTATGATTCTGACCTTTATGAAACCCAGTATTTTTTAAAAATTTAATAAGATTTATTACTCGGTTTTCATATTACCATTTCACGATTACAGACTTTACAGTCTTTTCCTTTTTTTTTTTTTTTTTTAAATAAAGTGTAATTTGCCTAATTTTTTTTGGCTTGGATGTGAACTGAATTAATAGAAGCCAATAAGAAAATTCAACTTTTTTTTTGGTTGAAAGTCTTTTTAATTGAAAAGTCTACCAATAAATTTTTGGTTCAGAATGCAGATTTTTTGCTCGAAAATTCAACTGATGAACATTGGTATTTTTGTACAGAAAATTCATCTTTTGGTAAGGAAAGTTCATTCTTTTTAATTAAAAAGTCCACTGTTATATTTTTGGTTCCGTATTTATATCTTTTGGTTGAAAATTGAATTATTTTGTTGAAAATTCAACTATTTGGCCTTTTTGGCTTGAAAATTCCACAATTTGATGACCATTGAATTTTATTTTTGATTATGAATGTTTTTCTACATTTTTGTAAAAAATTGTTCAAGGTAAAATAAACTTCGAGTCTATTTGAATCTTAAATATTAAATGTTTTTTTATTTTTTGATTGAAAATTTGTTTTAGTTGAAAATTCATCTTTTTGGTCAAACAATAAACATGCAACTGTTTGGTTGTAAATTGATCTGTTTTGTTTGAGGATTCAAATATTTTGTTGAAATTTTGTCTTTTTTGGTGGAGTTGAACCATTTTTAATAACAAATTTCAAAAAAATTTCTACGAAGTATTATTACCTATTAAATTTTGTGTTGAGAATTCATCTTTATTGGTTGAAAATTCAACTACCTGCTGGTTAAATTTGGTTGACATTTTTTTCTTTCGTGACTGAAAAATATTTTTGGTCGAAAATTCAACTATTTTGTTGAAAAGTCATATTTTCGGGTTAAAAATTAAACTCATCTGCAAAAAAAATCGCTTTTTTTAATTCCACAATTTTAACTATTCCATTTTTTGTTGGAAATTGATATTTTTTAGTTTTGAAAATGCAATTGGTAGTTTGAAAATTCATTTTCTTTGTAGAAAATTATCTTTTTTGCGAATTAAGTGTTTTGTTGACAATTCAACTATTTGGTCAAACATTCCACTTTTTTGTAAAAAATTAATTTTTGGTGGTTGAAAATTTTTCGTATTTTGTTGAAAATTCGTCATTTTTGGTAGAAAATAATCTTTTTGGTTGAAAATTGAACTATTTTTTGTAAAATTAACTTTTTTGTCGAAAATTCAACTCTTTTGTAGAAAAGTCTCTTTTTTCGCCTTGGAAATTTTACAATTTAGTTGAAATTTTACAATTTGGTTGAAATTTTTTGACTGAAAAGTCTTTCTGAGTTGTGAGTCGGTCTTTTCTGGTTAAAAAATTCTTTAGTGCAATTCAAGTAATCAGGGAGGCTGCTGGAACAGGAAATGATCGGGAATTTAATGAAACCGGGAAAAACCGGGAAATGACAGTGAATTTATTTTTTTACCAGGAATTTTATAAAATTTGTAGAAAAAAAGTCTGTCCAACTTTGATTTCAACCGTTTTTAAAATTTAAATTCTTAGCTTCAGAGTTCGAATTTTTAAATTTCATTGACCGTGGAAAATGTTTGCGAATTGGGAAAAAACCGAGAAATGACCGGGATTTTTTTTCTATTTAGGACTTTTAGATGTTGGGCAGAAATCAAAAAATATTTGATAAATTTTCGAAAATGTTTCCAAGTTTTTAAATATTTTTAAACTATTCAAAATCACTTAAATTCTTAAAAATATTTTTAACTGACTCAAATTTTTCTTAATATTTTAAAAATTATCAAAAATGTTAAAAAAGTGCCCTAACATCCTCCAAATTTTCCCAGAAATTTCAAAAAAGTTTTTTATTCTCTTAAAACGTTTTAAAATTCTTTTAAAGCTTATAAAGTTTTTGTTTGAAATCTTTAAAAATCTACATTTTGTAAAATCTTTTAAAATTAAAATTTCTTTTCGAATCTCTTCAAGTCTTATAAATATTTCTGGAATTTACTCGTTTTTTTTTAATTCTTTAATCTTACCAAATTAAAACATTTCGCTTTAAAATATTCTTCACTTTTTTTCGACATTTTAGGATATCGTTTGAAATGTTTTGCAAACTTAAAAAAAAATTGTTTTCTAAAATTGTTTTTCAAAATAAAAATCATTTAAAATTTCCCCAAGAAATACTTTTGAATTTTAAGTTTTTCAAATTACAGCTTTAAAAGATGCTGATTCAAACGCTCAGTAATTTTTGCGTCTAAAATGAAAGCTTTTATAACTTTTCAATTGAAAAATTTTTCATTAAAAGCTGTTAAAATGCAAAAGTTCAATTTTTAACTCTTATACATTTTACAGTTGAAATGTTTAAAAAAAAATAGAAATCCACGCAACCACTTTCAAAGCTATGAATTGAAGAATGAATAGAAAAAATGATAAATTTTCAATATTATATCATTTTCAGCAATTTTGAGCCAGAAACATTACTTCATACATTAAAATTTCTTTTGCAATATTTTCAAATATTGTTTTGTAAATTTGTTAAAAAAATGAGATTTGCTAATTTTCCAGGATTCTAATAATTAATTTTATTAGCTTGGAAATCGAAATTTTCCTACAATTTTTTGAAAATCCTGCAAAAGTAAAAAAATTACCATAAAATTATCCATATTCTTTTCTGAAAATTGTGGAAATCTTATTGAATATTTTTGAAAAATTAATTTTTCATAACAAAAAAATGACTGAAATGACGAAATGAATTAATTCGTTAATCGTATTATTAAAAAACTTGTGAAAAATGTAAAAATTCCAATTTTGCAGTAAATTTGGTACTTTAAAGCGGGGAAAATTAGGGAACAACAATAAAATAGTTAGTTTTTAATTAAAAATGTTACTCTTATTTTTAGTGAAATATCGTACTATATATTATATTTTTTGATGAGAATTTTGTTTGTTGAAATTCGGTTAAAAGTTGAACAATTTTTGTTAAAACTTAATTTTTTTATTGAAACTTCATCATTTTAGTTGAAAATTCGTCTTTTTCGGTAAAAAATTAATCTTCTTGATTGAAAATCAACCTTTTGTTTAAAAATGCATAATTTTATCTGAAAATTCATCATTCTTTTTTGGTTAAATATTCCCCTGTTTCCGTAGAAAATTCAACTATTTGTTTGCAGATAATTTTTTTTGTCGAAAATCCATATTTACTGGTCGAAAACTTAAGTGTTTTGAAAAAATTGGTCTTGTTGGCTTAAAAACTTAATAATTTGGTTGAAAAATAACATATTTTGTTTTAAAAAATCGTCTTTTTTGAATGAATTCTACTAGTTTTTATATTAAATTAAAATCTGTTTTGGTTATTATATTTACAACTACTATTTTCGTTAACAATTCACCTTTTTTAGTCAGAAAAATTTAACCATTTTGTTAGAACTTGAAGATTCATAATTTTACCATTTTGTTAAAACTTGAAGATTCATAATTTTACCATTTTGTTAAAACTTGAACTACTTTCTTAAATATACATTTTTTTGTTGAAGATTCATAGTTTTGATGGAAGCTTTGTCTTTTTTGGTAAAAAATCTTTCTTCTTGGTTACTTTTTGACCACATTATTGTTACTTTTCGGTTACTTATTTAAGAGAAGTATGGTTATTTTTTTTAACCTTTAGCAGTTCCGAGCCCTGAAGTAAAGAAATTTTTTTTTCAAAACCTTTAAAGATCTTTAAAAAGCTTAAAAATTATATTTCGAAATCTAAAAAAATCTAAATTTAGGTTCTTATTTTTCGAAATATTTTCCAGTTTTAAATTAATTTTGTATCTTCTCAAAACTGGTAAATATCTCTCAAACTAACTCAAATTGTTTCCAAAATGATAATTGATTTTGCAAAAAATTGCAAAATATTTAACTCTCTGTAATATTAACGGCTCAAGGCTTTCTGTTTCAAATAATTCAGTTTAAAACTGTTTATTTTTCAATATTTGATTTATAATTGCTCATTTTAAATGAAAAGTGAAATATTGAATCGTCCTGTAAAGTCAATTATTGTTCGTTTTTCAATAATCGAACTACTACAGTTGAATGTGATTTTTTATAATAGCAAAAGTTCCTGGCAAAAGTGTAATATTGTTTTTAAATTGTACTTTTGTTGTATAAAACTCATATATTACAAATCCTATGAAAATGAACAGTAAAGTACAAGTCGAAAACATAAAAATTAGCTTTTTGTATATAACTGTATGTTTTTGTTAAATTTTGTACATTTTTTTCAAGTTACGGATGTAGAAACATTGTACTTTCTTCTAAACATTATTTCCACCAGGATATCAGAAGATTGATTTATAACAATCAGGTTTCAGACAATTAGCTCTGATAATACGATTATCAAATGACTTTTTTCGTTGCAGTTATTTATATCACATAAATATATCCTAATCTATTACTACACGCAAGGAAAAGGATAGCATAAAAGCCGAATCTTTCCTTCTGAAAGCAACTTTCGCTATATCGCGGTCTGCAAAAAGGATGCTATCTCCTCTACTACTCGGAACTGCTTCTATTCAGATTCCTTGATAGCTTCAAGGAAGAGCTCGATATCGGAATAAGAAAGTATTAACTGGCGAAAGTCATGCTGGTTTTCTGTAGACCGAAACCGAGAAAATTTTACGGGCCGATTAACCTAGGTGTAGCCTATCTAGGCTTCTTTTTAACCATCAGCAGATGGGCGATAGAAGCTAGAAATTATCGTGGGATTCTGATTTCCCGTGCAAGACACTCTCGATGATGAATCATCACTGCCTTCGCAACCTGGAAACTGCACTAGCTAAACCTAGCCTTTGACTCACAAGTTCCTCTTGAGAATCTTGTCTAGAATTCTTTAAATGACGAAGAATTTATGTTGAGTAAATGCTCTCGAGAATATCCCTGGTGGAAATCATTTTTACAAGAAAGTACAACGTTTCTACAACTGTAATTTTTTATTAAAACATGCAATTTTGATGTGCAAACATCTTAGACCTCGATATGGGGAGTCGCACCTGATTCAAATGAAACCACCAGCAGTGTTTGACAGTAACGCGTTACTAAAAAAATTACTTTTTTTTTAGTAACGGTAACGGTAACGCGTTATTTCTTAAAAAATGTAACGGTAACGGTAACGCGTTACAATTTTTTGGTAACGGTAATGTAAAGTAAGGCACGTTACCGATCGTTACTTTATAAAAATTTTAAATACGTTTAGCATTACATTAAATATTTCAATGTCAAAAAAACCAATCGGATGATGTGTTTTCTGACAGTAATTTTACATGATGCAATGCTACCGATGTACCAATAAAATATTTTTTCTCCATGAAAATGCGCCAGATGATTCTGGAACAAATAATCTATCTTGCTTGCACGCATTTCCTTATCTAAAGGAATTATTCATCCGGTACAATACGGGGTTACCGAACAGTGCATCTGTTGAGCGATTGTTCAGCACAGCCGGATTGATTCTTTTGGACAAAAGACATCACATGAGCGATGAACTTTTTGAAAAATTGGTACTATTGAAAAAAGAAGAAAGTTTTATGGAAAGTCTTATGGATTTATAAACTTATTATTAGTTTAAATAAAAGAGAGCATATAGACAAATTCAGTATTTTTAAATTATTTTACCTAACAGTAAATATAATATTCGGTTTTATTAAAATTCTCAGTTTTGAATCAAATGTACAAAATTCTTAAGATTCTTTTCGGACATTCAAATAATCTATTAAACATTTAATAAAAAAAAAGTAACGGTAAGGTAACGCGTTACTTTTTTTAGTAACGGTAACGGTAACGCGTTACTTTTTTAAAAAAAGTATCGGTAACGGTAACGCGTTACAAATTTTTAGGCAGTAACGGTAACGTTAACGCGTTACTTTCAGACAGTAACGTGTCAAACACTGGAAACCACGACCAGAAGTGTAACGCAGGCCTCTGACACACGCACTGTGTCTCATGCTACAGAACGGAGGCTTCTCTCTCTCTCTCTCTCAAACGAATGATAATTGTTTAAAAAATTGTAAATTATTTACAAACAGGAGGAAAATATGCTGTGTCTAATTTGAAAAAAAGAAACAGTTTTCAATATTTTTCCTATAAGTTTTGAGTACTTAGATGTGTAATAATAATGATAAGTGTCATAATAATGAATCTTTCATAATGAAATTTCAATTTTTAATATTCTTGTTCATGAAATATAATTAGCCTAGTTCTAAATGTAGATGCGTAACATAAGTGCGATACAATGTGTTCTGTCAGAGAACTGATAACGTTCCGCATCGGTATTTTATAAACAAAGTTTGACTAAGCAGGCAAAAGAGAGAATGCGTTTTAGGAAATGAAATAGTTTGAAGAATGAATCAACAAATGTTTAAAATGGTCAAAATTATATAATTTTTGAACAATTTGGGGTTGAAACACTACAATTAAAGGATTTTACATAAAATGTTTCTTGAAAAATCTGAAATTAAAAATGTTTCACAAATCAAAAATTTAAAAAAATGAAACAATGCAAATTTTAAAGTTTACATTCAGCACCCTGAAATTCGAACGATTCGAGGTTTATTTTTATTTTACTTTTATTCCTGAAAATTTAATTTATTTATAAGATAGAATCAGTTAATATATAATTAATTAGTTCACAACAAAAAAAGGCATTATACAATTGTCCTCATTGAAACATTAAAAATATATTTTTTAATTCGAAATTGGATTTCTATACATTCAATTTATTATGGACTTTTAAAACTAATTCCAGAGAAATTTAAAATATATGTATATATTAATCAATCATTTCACAACGTAAAAAGCAATGAACAGTTATTTCAATAAAACATTCGAATAATTTTTGCTTGATATTACTCTGAAATTTTGAATGAATAATAACCTTTTAAACTAATTCCATGGAAAAGTAAGAAATATGTACATATGTATAATATTGAAACCAGAATTCAGATACTTATTTCACAACATCAACAAATTTACAAAAATTATAGAATTGGAATAGAGGTATCTTAAACATTAATAATCTTTTATTATAAAAATTATAGTCAATATTCAATTACATGGCCTTCAATTAAATAATCAATTTATGTACCTAATTTAAACAAATTAAAATTTAATCCTTATGTAACAAACACTTTTCAAAAATAATTGATCAATCAGTTCAGAAAATAAGAAGCATGGAACTATAACTTTCATTAAAAAATTCAATTAATTTTTACTGCATATTTTTTCAAGCTTTATAATACATCACTGCTACTATAGTAGATACAATAATATCGGCCGAAATATAACGCGCATATCATGACAAAGAAGAACATCTGCGACTGGATTCGAAATGTAGAAAAATTACTGAAATACATTTTATTTTACGCCGTGTATTGGAAAATTCAGTCATAACAACCAAGGATATAATATCTTTAATAACAAATTACATTGGAAGTAATAGTAGAAATAATTAAATCGAAATAATTATCGGCGATCGATAAAATCAGAAATCTACTTTTTCACTTCTGTTGGTTTTAATTTCAAATATGTAGAGGTCACCCTATGACTTAATACTATGGCTAACACGAAATCTTCCTCCATAAAATTACGAGTTTTCATCTATAGGATATACTGGTAGTTTATTGTAGAAATGTCCATAGCATTTTTAAATATTAAAAAAATGAGTTCCAAATATTTCAAAATGTGTTCACTTTTTGAATTTTCATCCAAAACGGCTGGCTAATGAACTTGACCTTCATTTTAGGACTTTTAAAGAGTATACCAAAACCCAATCCCATTGGTTAATTCTTTTGAAAGTTATCGTGCGAAGAAACTAAAAATCTACAGACAGAATAGCAGACAGACGGAATCATTCGTAAAAACCTCTTTTTTTGTTGGGTTCAGGGTGTCTCGAAACGTGGACATTTGACAAAAACCGTAATATATGAGTTTCTACAAGAAAGTACAATTTGAAAACAATATTACACTTTTGCCAAAAACTTTTGCTATTATAACAAATCAGATTCAACTGTAGTAGTTCGATTGTTCTGCACGATAAACATTTAAAAAATTTCGGTGACTTTTCAGGCCATGCCACCTCTCCTATGTGGCTTCCGGACTAATAAGTTTCAAAGAAATTTTGAAACTTGGGGTTAATTCAGCATTAGAAGATATAATAGAGGGAGTAAGTGAGGGCGTGTCGAACAAACTTTTCATTCCGATATAAATGGGGGAGAACTCGCACCTGCCTTTAAGCACGTGACTACACGCCTATATACCAACACTTTAATTTCTTATCTGGAAATCTAAGGTCGAGTAATTACAATGTACTATGAGCGGGTAATCAACACCTGGTGTTGACACTTGAAAAGTAAAGCTAATAAGGGTCTCAGATTCTCGTAAATCACAGATGAACTCTATAAATAAATTTGCATAAATTAATCCTGATTCCAGAATGCCGAGAAGGCTGATTCAATGACAACCAAAAGTTGAGATGTGATAATTATTATCGACTAGCAATATTATTAAACATCGCATTGACAATTAATAATATGGAAATGAAGGGTGACAGTAGAGAACCAACAATTTTTGCCATTCCTGTGCACTTTTTCGTCTGATTCATAGTTTTTGCAAAAAACGCAACAAAAAAAAAATTATAATAATCAATTTTTATGAATCTTTTGCAGATTTATCTTCAGAATTAGTTAGATTGTGCTCAGACGCATGAAATTTCTTTTGCACATTTTTACATTTGACCATGTCCACTTTCCCCGTTTATATCGTTTTTTTTGTGTATAAATTCTTCCATTTTTAAGATTTGCAATTGAAAACTCTTGAATATTTAATGTATATAATAGAAAGTGATTTAATTTTGAATTAAATTTACAATTTATAAATTCTTCAATTTTTAAGATTTGTAATATTGAAGACTCTTGAATATTTAAGGTTTATAATGGAAAATGATGTAATTTGGAATACTTTTTTTGAAATAGTACAATTCTTAAGATTTAAAATTGAAAATTGTTTCATTTTAAAGATTTAAAATTGAAAATTATTCAAATTTGAAGATTTAAAATTCAATATTATTCGATTTTTATAAAATCTTCCATTTTTGTGATTTGCAATTTAAGATTCTTGAATATCCAAATAGAAAATGATTCAATCTTGAATGCTTTTTTTGAGGTAGTTCAATGTTGAAGATTAAAAATGTAGGATTATCGAATTTTACAGATTTAAAATTAAAAATTATTTAATTTTGAAAATTAAAAATGAAATATTATTCAATTTTATACATTTACAATGGTAAATTCTACCATTTTTAAGATTTGCAATTGAAGACTCTTGAATATTAAATGTGTATAATAGAAAATGATGCAAATTGGAATGCTTTCTTTAAAATTGTTTAATTTTGAAAATTAAAAGTTGAACATTATTCAATTTTATAAATTTACAATTATTATAAATTCTTCAAGTTTCAAGATTTGCAATGGAAAACTTTTGAATATTTAATGTGTCTGGTAGAAAATGATTCAATTTGGAATACTTTTTTTTGAAATAGTTCAATTTTGAAAATTAAAAATGGAATATCATTCAATTTTACAAATTTACAATTATTGTAAATTCCACAAAATTTAAGATTTGAAATTGAAGACACTTGAATATTTAATGTGTATGGTAGAAAATGACTCCATTTGGAATTTTTGTTATTGAAATAGTTCAATTTTGAAAATTAAAAATGGAATATTATTCAATTTTATGAATTTACAATTGTAAATTCTTCAAGTTTTCAGATTTTAAATTTAAGAATTTTGAACATCTAATGTGTTCAATAGAAAATAATTGAATTTTGAATACTTTTTATGAAATATTTCGATTTTTAAAATTAAAAATGTAATATTATTCAATTTTATTAATTTACAATTGTAAATTCTTCAAGTTTTAAGATTTGCAATTGAAGATTCTTGAATATTTCATATGTTTCTAATAGAAAATGTTTCAATTTTGAATAATTTTTTTTTCGAAATATTACAATTTTGAAGATTTAAAATGGACTATTATTCAATTTTATAAATTTCCTATCATTGTAAATTCTTCAAGTTTTAAGATTTGCAATTGAAGACTCTTGAATATTTCGTGTGTCTAATAGAAAATGGTTCAATTTTTAATGCTTTTTTTGAAATGGTTCCAGTTTGAATATTTGAAATTTAAGATCATTCAATTTTGAAGATTTAAAATTTAAAATTATTAAATTTTCAAGATATAAAATTGAAAATGATTAAATTTTGAAGATTCAAAATTCAATATTATTCGATTTTAATAAATTATTATAATTATTATAAATTCTTCAAGTTTTAAGATTTGCAATGGAAAACTCTTTGAGTATTCAATCTGTCTGGTAGAAAATGATTCCATTTGGAATGCTTTCTTTGAAATAGTTCAATTTTGAAAATTAAAAGTTGAATGTTGTTCAATTTTATAAATTTACAATTCTTGTTAATTCTTTAAGTTTTAAGATTTGCAATTTAAGACACTTGAATACTTAATGTGTCTGGTAGAAAATGATTCAATTCTGAATGCTTTTTTTGAAATAGTTCAATTTTGAAAATTAGGAATTGAATATTATTCACTTTTATAAATTTACAATTGTAAATTCTTCAAGTTTTAAGATTTGCAATTCAAGACACTTGAATATTTAATGTGTCTCGCAGAAAATGATTCAATTCAGAATGATTTTTTTGAAATAGTTCAATTTTGAAAATTAGGAATTGAATATTATTCACTTTTATAAATTTACAATTGTAAATTCTTCAAGTTTTAAGATTTGCAATTATAGACTCTTGAATATTTCACGTGCCTAATAGAAAATGTTTCGATTTTTAATGCTTTTTTTTTGAAATAGTTCAATTTTGAAGATTCAAAATTTAAGATTATTCAATTTTGAAGATTTAAAATTGAAAATTATTTAATTTTGAAGATTGAAAATTGTTCATTTGTGAAGATTAAAAATGATATCGTTGATTTATTTTTCGGAAATTCTTATAATTATTTACATGTAACATATGTTTCGTTATATAAAGATTTTGCGAAAAATTTGTTACGTTATTTATGGATGGCCCCTAAATGGGAAACAAAATTAGCTTCATCATAAAAATTCAAAAGAATAACCGTTTCAAACATAATGCAAAAGCTGCTCGAAATATCCGGTATTTAATTTCTCGGCAACAGCTGCCGATTTTGATATTAATATGAAGCTATAAATAGTAATTTAAAACAGAGAAATTATTTCAGCTTGCTTCAAGAGTTATTTTTTATGAAGGCGTTTACGAATCAATTTTTCACTTGGAAAAAAAGCAGAAACCATAAAAAGCGATTTTTTTGCTTTTATTTTCTCTTCCTTTGTCTTTTTTAAATGAGAACGAGAAAGGTGTGAAGCAACGCGTGAAAAAAGTTAACGCAAAAGCGGGTATACGCGAATTGTAAATGAGCAGTCGACTGTAACGCGTGGGGCTTTTGCATTGGTTGCACTTTTTTTTTTTTTTTCTTTTTTCCACTCATCTTCCGTCACCGTCAACGTAATACGAAGCAGAGGGAAACCACAAATCCACATTCATATCGCTAAATTTACGTCTTCCCTGCGTATATCATCGTCAAAAAAGCTTTTGTCTTTTATTTTCCCCCGTTTTCATCGCTTCGGGAGTTTCAAGTAGACTCAGAAAAATATTTGTTATAAATTAATTAAACCGTTTATGAATTTAACTTTAAATTGGGTATATAATATTATATTACAATATATAACATTTGTATTATAAAATATATTATACCCAGTACAACCTTAAAAGTGTTTTAATAAAACTCGTTTCACAAAATTGCGGAACATCATTCATGACGTCATCCAGAATATTCTAGAAACTTAGCGCGGACACGAACCACTTGTGCTGTGGAATGTTCTCTATGTCGGTAACAGGAATCTAGAATTCGATTCCCCTTTCTTATCTACTTTTAAATCCAATGAATAAACTTTAAACTTTTTTGATTTTACCAAAAATAACTGCAATGTGAAGAAAATCATTTTAAATTAAAGGGACAGATCTAATTCTAGATAAATTTTTTTAAATGAAATTGATGTAAATACAGCATATTGAATTTAATATAAGAAAGGCTTCTAATTTTAATCGGGAAAGATGACTTTTCTACTCTAAAAGATAAATTTTCAAACCAAAAGGACAACATTTCCAGAAAACAGTTGAAATTTCTACCAAAAAGGATGACTTCATCGAAATATTTGAATTTTTAACCTACGAAGGTGCATTTGTAATCAAATGGTCGAAAAGAATTAAATATCAACCAAAAACAGTTGAATTTTCAACTCGAAAAGTTGAATTTTCAACGAAAAAGTTCATTTTCAACCCAGAAAGATGTTTTTTCTACCATAAATGATCAGTTTTCTACCAAAAGATGATTTTTTGACAAAATAGTTACATTCTCAACCAAAAAGATGAAGCTTCAATCAAGAAAGAATAATTTTAAACGTCATACTTGACTCTTAAATTTAAAAAGTTTTTATCCCAGAAAGATGAATTTTGTACTAAAATACGAATTTTTGGCAAAATAGTTGAATCCTTTAACATATAGACGAACTTGAAACTAAATAGTTGAATTTTCAGCTAAAAAAATTTTCTTTTGACCATAAAATGGATTAGTCAAAATTTACAGTTTAAAAAAAAATTATAAAAAACAGACGAACTTTCAACCTCTTGAATTAAACCCAAAAAGACGAAGTTTTGACCAAATAGTTGAATTTACGACCAGAAATATGAATTTTCAAAAAAAAAGTTAATTTTTAATCAAATAGTTGAATTTTTTACCAAATTGTTGAATTTTCAAGCCCAACAAACAAATTTTGTACAAAACAGATCAATTTTTAACTAAAATGATGCGTCATTTGTAGCAATTTTTTAAAAAGTATAGTAAAACTTCAAACCAAGTTTTTGATTTTTCAACCAAAAAATACGAACTTTCAACAGAACAGTTGAATCATCAACCGAACATTTGAATTTTAAAATAAAAAGGATTCAAGATTACATTTCTACCAGAAAAATATGTATTTTCAACAAAACGTGAATTTTCAGAAAGAAAAGATCAATTTTCAATTAAAAATGTCATGTTCGAACAAAAAATGGAATAGTTACATTTTCAGTTTGAAAAATTAATTCCTGATAATAAAAAAAATGAATTTTTAACAAAGTAGTTCAACCTTACCGACATTTTACCGACATTGAGACCATTCCACAGCTTAAGTGGTTCGTGTCCGTGCTAAGTTTCTAGAATATTCTGGATGATGTCATAAGTGATATTGCGCAATCTTGTGCAGGGAATTTTGCGTAAACACTTTCAAGGTTATGTTTTGATTTGTTCTCGTTTATCTCATAACTATATCATGCAGTAAAAAATGCAAGGACAAATCAAAATATAACCGTAAGTGTATTAAGAAAATTCTTTTCACAAAATTGCGTAATATTACTTATGACGTCATCCAGAATGTTCTAGAAACTTAGCGTGGACACGAACCAGTTGTGCTGTGGAATGTTCTCTATGTCGGTAACATGTCGGTAACAGGAATCTAGGATTCGCTTCCCCTTTTTTATCTACTTTTAAACCCAATGAATACTTTTCTTAGATTCAAAGAAATTTTCTTTGAATCAAAGAATATTTTTTGTAGTAACAATAACTAATTACGGGAGATTCCATTTTTTTCCAAAGTTCCATTTTCCAAAACGGTACCTCTGCAATATACAATGTTACAATAATTTATTTTAGAAGACGATTCTGAATCTTTTCAAAATTTAACATTTTACATATTTGAAAGTTAAAAATTCAATTTGAAAATTTTTATTAAAAAAACTATTTTGTAATACTCCGCAATATTTGACTATTCCTTTATTTGTAAGTAAAAGTATTGAATGATGATCTATAAATAACAATTAAAAAATTATTAATTTGAAACGACTTAAAATTAAAATAAGTTATCTTCTAACTTAAAAACTGCTCAGTTATAAACCAAATCTTCAATATAAACAATTGAAAGCATTGAAAATTATAGCGTAGATCAATATTTTTTATTAATATATAATAATAATAATATAAATGGTTGAACTATTTAATTTATAAAAAAAATTATTTTGCAGTTTAACGGCATTTTGTTTTAAATTGTTTAATAAAAAACGTTAAAGCTTTCATTTTATTCATGTAAATTATTCGAATTTTAATTAATTTATATTTATTTAGTTAATGTATCGAATTTTTTAAGAATTTTTTAAATTTCAATTAATTGAATAAGTTGCATAAAATTGTAACTTTATTTAAGTTATTTGCACATATCTCTAATTAATTATGATTTAAGGAACCCTATATTTTTTATGTTTATTTAAATGTTTGTGGACTAATATTTATTTTTTTTATTGTTTCAGGTAAGTACCTTGATATTGAGATCTCAACTTGAAATACATTCATTTGCGTCGATTATTTCGATTGTAAGTAACGATTATCACTTTTTAAAAGTTTTTTCATTTAATAATTTAGGGCCCGGATCAAGGAACGAGTTATAACTTTCTGGCGCTTTTGATCCGGATATTTAGTTTTTTATTTTTGTTTTTATTTTTAATGAAGAAAAATGCATTTTTGGGATTCGGCTAGATTAACGTTTCATTTTTCAAAAGTTGAAAAAATATTTTACCTGAAACTTATTTATTTAAATTAAAGCAAAACACGTCATCATTTTATATTTTCAAACAAAAAAGTTCTTACTTTTAATTTTTGTTAATTTTTCCATTTTCAGTGATTTCCAAACTGCTATTATCAAGCTCACAAATTTTATTTAAAAAAATAAAATCATGGATTTCTATTCTAATTTAAACTAAATTTCCGCTAAATAATTTTCAACTTTTTAAAAATCGATTATAATCTATCCGAATTCAAAAAATAATTTTTTCCGTTCAAAAAGAAGTCTTGTATTCATCAGGAATTTCAAAATCGAGTTGAACATTTTATTTTATTTTATTAAAGAAATAAAAAATCTTGACTTTTAATTATATTTCCCATCACGTCATCAAAGTTTATGATGAAAGACGATGATGTTCAGAGAACCATAAAAATTGTGTTTTTTATTTTATATTGAAGGAAATGACTTCATCGACTTACGTAAGCGTGTTTTTCATACATACTCTGCTGAAATCTGAATGATATGTAGGCATTGAAATTATATTTTTAATTACGACGATTATGCTCCATAGAATTGAGCCTTATTTCCGGCCCAACTTGAACCAATTTTTACTTAATTAAGCCTAAAACAACAAAATTTAGTTGGGCCCCTTTTTTAAAAAAGTTCTGTTTTTAATATATTTTTTTCTTCAAATTTTTCAGTATATTTAAATATTCTGAAAATTTCTCCATTTTAGAGTACTGAACGCCTAAAGTAGTCAGAATTTTTACTAAAAAATTGCATTGCTAATGAATTATAAATTGATAAATTACTGGTTATTAATTTTTTTAAAAGTAATTTTAATTTTCAGTTTCTTGCTGCTAGAAGTCGGTTATAACTGGAAAAACCCGGAAATGTCAGGACATTTTTTTTTTGGTCAGAGAATTTTTTCGAGAGCGTTCTTAAATTTTTTTAAAATTTTAATAACAAAGAACAATATCTTTCGATTCGTAAAATGAATTTTAAAAACGAATTAAAAAATATTTGAAAAATTTTTTAATTAAGTTTCTTAGTTGAAAATTCATAACTTTTTTTGAAAATTCAAAAGTTTGGTTGACATTGTTTTTTCCTCTTGATTGAAAACTTTTCTTGATTGAAATATCAACCATTATATTTTTTGTTGAGAATTCATCTTTTTTTATTGAAAATTCAACTGCTTGGTTGAAAATTAAATTTTCTTGTAAAAAATTTTCAGTAAAAAAATTAACTATTTTGTTGAAGATTCATTTTTTCTTGGTTGAAAATTCATTTTTTAAACTCATAGTTGAAATTATCCAATTGACTATTTCATCATTTTTGTTGAAAATTCATCTTTCTGGTTGAAGATTAATTTTTCTGAATGAAAACTTAATTAATCAATTTTTGGTTAAGAATTGATTTTTAAAATTTTTAATTCAGCTTTTGGTTGAAAATTCGTCCTCTTTCGTCAAAAATTAATCTTCTTAAATGAAAAATCAATTTTTTTGGTTGAAAATTCAACTGCTTGGTTGAAAATTAAATTTTCTTGTTAAAAATTAATTTGTTTGGCTCAAGAATTATCATTTTAATTGAAAAATCATCTCTTCAGTAAAAAATTGAACTATTTTGTTGAAGATTCCTTTTTTTCTTGGTTTTGAAAATTCATTTTTTAAACTGACAGTTGAACTATAATTGACTATTTCATTATTTTAGTTGAAAATTCATCTTTCTGGTTTAAGATTACTTTTTATAAGTGAAAATTTAATTAATAAATTTTTGGTTAAAAAATGATTTTTTAAATTTAAAATTCAACTTTTGGTTGAAAAGTCGTCCTTTTTCGTCAAAAATTAATCTTCTTGGAGGAATAATTCATCTTTTTGCTTGAAAATTTTTTTCTCTTAATTGAAAAATCTTTCTTGGTTGAAAATTCAAATTTGGTTGAAAATTCGTATTATTTGCTTTTTTTTGGTTGAAGATTCAGCATTTCAATGGAAAAATAATCTCTTTAGTTGAAAATTTTATTATTTTGTTGAAAATTTTATTATTTTGTTGAAAATTCATTTTTTGTATTGTAAGTCCATCTTTTTGCTTAGAAATTAAACAGTTTGGTTGAAATTTTGTTTCTTTTGACTGAAAAATCTTTCTTAGTTGAAAATTCTACTCTTGTCAAAATTCGTATTTTTTTGTGGAATTGAATTGTTTTTTATTTAAAATTAAAACCTTTTTTGGTCGATATATCAACTATCACATTTTTATTTGAGAATTCATCTTTTTTGGTGGAAAATTAAACTATTTGGTTGAAAATTAACTCTCTTTTGAGAAATTAATTTTTTTTGTTTAAGATTCATCACTTGTGTCGAATAACAATTTTTTAACTGAAAATTTGGCTATTTAATTTTTGGATTGTTTGATATTTTTTATCTGAAAATTCATACATTTTGTTGAAAATTCGGAATTATTCCATCCAATTAAAGATTATTATTTTATTTGAAAATTTATAATTTTCGTTAAAAATTTAACTATTTTGTTTAAGATTATTTTTTGTTGTTAAAATTAATTTTCCTGACTGAAAATTGATCCATCCCATTTTTGGTTTAAATTTTATTTTTTCAAGTTGAAAATTCAACTATTTGGTTGAAAATTCATGCTTTTATTGAAAATTCATTTTTTTGGTAAAACATTAATCTTCTTCGTTGAAACTCCATCTTTTTGGCTGAAAATTCAATTATTCCATCCATTTAAAGATTATTATTTTATTTGAAAATTCATCACTTTCGTTAAAAATTCAACTATTTTGTTGAAGATTCTTTTTTTTATACATTTATTTTTTTGTTAAAATTAATTTTCCTTTCTAAAAATTGATATATTCCATTTTTGGTTGAAAATTAATTTTTTCAAGCTGAAAACTCAACTATTTACTTAAAAATTCATGCATTTTTTTTTAAAT